>JAMFLL010000643.1:0-30034 GCA_027475725.1 Pythium rhizo-oryzae | reverse complement strand
CTACGGCAAGGTCATCTGCATCCTCATGGCCATGGTCTACGCGTACCTGTTCTTGATGACGTTCCTCGGTCCGGAGAAGCGCGGCCAGGAGTTCGACGCGGCCCACGACAAGGACCTTGGTGGCGCCACCGTCGCTGCGGGAATCCATGACGACCTCGAGAAGAACTCGTTCGTGCGCGACCAGGAGAAAGAGAAGGCCCACGCGTAGGCGTGAGCAGCGGGAAGTGGGAAGTGGGAAGGCTTTTATCGCGGCGTAAGCGCGATGCATAGCTTTGTCTGGAAAACTTGAGGCGGCCTCTGATGGCTACAAGGCCATCGCTGCTGTCCTCCGCATGCATTTGACAATACATACCTACTGGCATTGGCTTGAACGCGATGGTCTCCGCTGCTCCCTCCGCCTGGCTCAGTTTGGCTTCAGCGTGCAATCATTCCCAACCACCTTGAAGCTCGGGCATTCCGTATATTCCCTCGTATATTCCGGCCCTGGTTGAAAGTTATATTTCCGATATCTGGATTTTGGGTGCTGTAATTTACGCGGCCTGGATTTTATCCAGAGAGAACTGCGACACCAAAGGCCTCTGGTTTTGGTTTGGTCCCCTCGATCGCTCCGCCCCTTCAATACGGGACGGCGTAATCCAGGGCCGACGTCGGCCGCGACCACATCCCATTCCGCCGCCTCCCCAGCGTCTCCCCCGGCAGCCTCCTCGCCCAGTTCCCCCCCGGTGGATGTGGGACCGCTGGACGCGGCACTGGCGGCTCTCGCGACGATCCCCGCAGCGCCCAGCGAAGCGCCCAAGCGCGGCAAATAAGACCGCCGCGAATAAGAAGCACGCGGAAGAAGAGCAAGAACACGACGTCGGTGGCGGCAGCGAGCCTTCTTCGGTGGGGACGCGCGCTGGGACGACGAGTATGGCGAGTATGGCGACGCCGCGCGACGCGCGAGGCGCCTCGGCGAAGAAGCCGAGCCCGACCAAGACCCGCACGGGCAACGCGCTCGCGCAGTTTGTGATTGTGTCGGCGCTGACGGTGGTCGCGTACCAGTTCGTGGTGTCGCGGCTGCTGGACGCGCCGGCGGCGTCGGCACCGCCCTCTGTGGACGTTGTGGACGGCGTCTCGCCGCTCGCGGGGCCGTCGCCCTGGACGGACGCGGCGCTGGAAAAGTACCGCGCGAAGCAGCGCGCCGCGGACCGCGAGGTCATTTCGACCACCGAGTTTTCGTGCTTCATGGCGTGCGTCGGGCTCTTTGGGCTCATGCAGCACAACAAGAAGCGGTCCGAGGAGGAGGCCGTGGAGGCGCAGCGCCGCGCCGTGGAGCTGCGCGTGCTGCGCGGCCGCGAAGGCGACGCCAAGCTCAAGCGCGCGACCAGCGACGAGGCCACGGCCGGCTCCGCTTCCACGGCGGATGCGGGTGCGAAGGACTCGTTGGCGGCGCTGCCCAGCGACGCGCAAGTGGAGCTGCTCGGGTTCCTCACGGCGGAGGATCTGGTTGAGTGCGCGATGGTGAACCGCGCGTGGCACAGCGTCGCTGGTGACCCAGCTGAGCGCCTGTGGAAGCAGCGCTTTGCCCGCGACTACGGCGAGAGCGGCGAGCGCTTCCAGGGCATCGTGCCGCGCGTGTGCTGGCGCCAGTACTACTTCTTGCACCGCCTGTCGCGCGCCGTCGAGCTCGCACGCTGGCTCGATGCCGTGGATCAGCGCAAGTGCGTCGTCATCCAGGGCCATGTGTATGACGTGACGAGCTTCCTCGATGCCCACCCGGGTGGCTACCACGTGATCGGTGACGTGCTCGGCACGGACGCGACGGAGCTGTGGGACCAGTTCCAGCACTCCACGGAGGCCAAGGAGCTCATGAAGGACTTCCTGGTCGACGACGACCTGCTCGCTGCCTGGGGTCAGCGGCGCCAGGGCCACGGCAAGGCTGTTGTGCCGTCCAAGACGCTGGCAGTCGTGGAGGACCGCTGGCGCCAGATCTCGTGGTGTCTCAGCCACGCGCACCTACTCGGCGGGCTGTCCGGCGCATTCCTGGACGCTGGTTTCAAGTTTGTCGTGTGGCGCACGACTTTCGGCAAGAACCGATAGGCTCCGGGACTCTCGCTCGGTTCTGTTTTGCATTCTCTCTCATTATTTTTCCAAGCCGCTCCGTGGCCTCGACATCGCAAGCAAACAAAACAAAAAACAAATGTACCAATATTTATTCCTCATGCTGCTGTGCCTGCGTGTTGTGTTTTCATTTGTAGCAGCGCATGGTCACGCTGATGCGCTTGCCGGCCACTTTCTTCATCTTGGGCACGGCGTGCTTGTGGGTCTTCTGCGTCGTGCCGCCCATGACGAGCAGGTCGCCGTCGTCCAGCGAGAACTCGAGTTTCTTGGGGGTCACATGCGCCGCCGCCTCTTTGCGTGGCGTCATGACGAACCGCCGCGTCGCGCCCAGCGAGAGCGAGAAAATCGGCGCGTTCGCGTGCAGCTGACCCTCGGCGTCCGAGTGCGGACCGATGTAGTGGTCTCCGTTGGCGAACCAGTTCACGAGCAGGCTGGTCAAGTAGGTCTCGCCGGTCGCGGGCGACGTCACGCACGCGCGCAGCAGCCGCGTGACCAGCTCGAGCTCGGGCGGCATCGGCTTGGCCACGAACGTCGCGCCAGAGAAGCGGTAGTCGACGTCGCCGAACATCTGCTGGAAACGCGGCGTCGGCACGTCCTTGCCGAACATCTTGATCGTGTCGTGGTGCGTCGGGTGGAGCACCCACACGCGCTGGAACCAGTCGGCGTACGGCAGCGCGAGCTCGCGCTCCGCGTGGCAGTGCGTGTAGATGCGGCGGAACCACTTGGGGACGTGGTACACCCAGCTGGCCCTGTCGTCGGTGAGGTACACCACGCGCGCGTCGCGGAAGAGTCTGTCGACGTCGAGCGACACGGAGATGCAGCGTGCGCTGTCGCGGGCCGCGTTTCTCAGATGGTCCAGCGTGAACTCGATGCGAAGCGGCTCCATTAAGGAGCCGGCGGCGCGTGCGCGGGGCGCCTTCACAGGCGTCGAAAGTTCGTCGATGGCTGCCGTGTCGGCACGCGCGCGCTTGGCTGGTGGCGGAGCCATCGCGTCGCCAATCCAGAAATGACCACCGTGAGCCAACGGAGTGCTCACACGTCTCAGGGATTCCCATATTGCGTCTCGTGGCTCTGTTCAACTTGAGCCTTTCGCGCCAAACCGATGATATTGAGACCAAGTGTGGCGGGAAGTAATGTACTACATTAGGCGAGAGCCTTGGGCTTGGCAAAGCTCGGTCGTGCGTCTCGATGTGGTGCTGCGAGGTCTTTGGCTCTCTTCGCTCGCCTTGACCTTGTCGCACTCAGTTCGACGTTGTCGTGGCCACCAACGGTGGTGATCTTCCAGCCTCGAGCTTCCACCGGGGCAAGTGACACCACGGACAGTGCCTCAAACTGTGACGTGTGTCGCGTCGCTCCCTCAATAGCCCTCGTACTCGGAGCCCTCCATGAGCGAAGACTCCATGTCGAGATCCTCGATGATGACGCGATGCGCTGGGGAGGCAGCAAACTGGAAAATCAGCTTGATGGCCGATCGGTGCAGCGATTCCGGGCCTTGGTCGACCTCGGCGGCCGCTGCGAGCCGACGGCGCTGGCGCAACACACTCAGGAACGCAATGCGGTTCGCCATGCTCACTGCCACGGGCTCCACTGGCTTTCCTCGATAATGGCGGATGTACCATCCAGCGGACGGTTCCCGGGCACTGCGGCGTCTGTCGGAGCAGTCGCTGTAGGCGTGGAGGTACGACAGCTTGCAGTTCGGGTCCTCGAGGATCCGCTCCATCTGCTCCACGGTCTCGCGGCGAAAGCATTCGCTCCAGCCCCGGCCTATCCGGAGCTTGCGGAGATGTGTGCGGATCGCATTGTCTCTGCTCGTAGGAGCGAGAAAGCTGAGAAATCGCTCCAACTCGACGGTGGGAAGGCCCTGGACGTCGCGCAACTCGAGTGAAGAGATCTTGCATCCTCATTGGTACGCACGCACGACTGGGCCGAGCGTCGCGAGAAACAGACCATTCAGGCGAAGCCCTCGAAGGCTCGGACAGTGGGCAAGACACTCGTCTAAGCACTTGTCATCGACGTCTTCCGCGTGGAGGTGGAGCGTCGACAGCGGCCTGCCCACGAGCTGGAGAAGTCGCGCGACAAATGGCTTCGACTGGATGTTGTCGCGATCGTCTTTCAGCGCGCGCATCCCTAACACAAGCGCCGTGATTGCAGCCTTCGGCCGCCTTACTGCAGGTGGTCTACTCGGTGGTTTGGCCCTACCAGTACTCGCCTTCTGTCGCTTGTCTGGGATACTCCCCCGGTCGATGCGGCAGAAACCCAGCCCGGGGAACAAAACGTCGAGCTCGGCCCCGTCATCGGATACCACTGTCCCCTCCCAGTCACAGGGCAGCACGACAGAGCCCATCCGGTCTTTATGGCCCAACGCCTGCGCGTGCGATCCCTTCTTCACGATGACCGACTGGCCATGCGGCATCGCTGACGTCGTCGTCGGCTGGCTCTGTCCCGTGCAAATCTCCCAAAGCGCCTCGAGTCCGTCCTGTGGGCGCATGGTCTCGGAAAGCGCGTCGAAGGACGTTGCAGTCAGTTGATACCCGGGTAGCTCGAGCGTCTCTACAGACGTGGACGAGTTGCTCCGGAACAACGCGTACCCCATCCACGCCCACAGATGGCTTTGATCCTTCTCGATGTGGCGTTCGATGTAACTGTGCTCGATCTTGACCGCCTTGATCCCCCTCGCCGTCGCCAACGCCGAGCACAGCGCCAACGTCCACATCTTGCTAGGGAACACTGGACGAACCACGAGCCGATCGACTTGCACGGACCGCGTTGCTTTTGTCTTCTTGTTGGGTGGTTGCGGTTGCCCAGAGATCGCGCACAGGAACAACCCCCAGTTCAGGCGTTGGGTCTGGTCGGTCTCTTTGCTGTGACGCGCTCCAAATGACGGCAGCGTCAGCGAGCTGATGCGCACACCGGTCTCGACGAGCCGTTGGATCTCCTTTAGCACGGTCGAGTGGAACTCAAATTTGAGGAAATCGAGTTCCACGCTCTCGAGGCGAAACACTGGCGGCAGCGGCGCACCGTCAGGAACGACAGCGCCGTCGCGGCGGGGAGTCTTCCATCTTCAGGATGTGAGCAATAGTCTTGGTGAGGTTCTTGAGCAGCGCGATCTGCTGTGCCTTTTCATCTCCACGCTGGGTTTGACACGGAACTTGATTAGAATCGGTTCCATGGCCGCGACGTCGAGGCCGCGCGTTTTTGCGACAGCGCACGCTCGCGGGAAGTCCTCGAGGAATTGCTCGCTGAAGTTTGCGTGGCCGAACGCGTTCTCCAACAACTGCCAGCCGTACACGTCCGTCTCGTCGCCGCCGTCGTAGAACGAGAAGCAGTACTTGAGCGGCACGCGCTCCTGGCGGATGTTGGACCACGGCACGGGGAAGAACCGCGACGCGCGGCGCAGCTCCGCGATCCACGCGGCGTAGTCGACGCGCGCCATGATCGTGAGCAGCATCACCGCCTCGCGCACCGTGCGGTACCGCTTGAGCTGCTTGTCCGCGAGCGTGTCGTAGCGCGACACGAGCCCGTCATTCGCGTGCTGCACGTGGATCCACCAGTCGGTCTCCTTGTCGCACCCGAGGTCCGCGACGCTCGTGTCCAACCGGAACGGCTCCGCGACACTGAAGCGGCCCGAGACGACGTCGAACCAGTCGAAGAGGAGCTTCCACTCGGCGGGCATGAGCCGCCCGAAGTAGAGCCGCTCGTCGCCCAGGCGCTCCGGGTCCAACCCGCCCTCATCGCTCGAGTACCCGTGCAGCATCATTGCCTGAACGTTGGTGAAACGTCGGATGGCGCGGGAGAAACAAGAGGCTATTTCAGTGAATGCTCTCGCAATTCGGTCCATTTGGCACTATCGATGAACTGATACAAGATGGTATGGGGAGATCCAAGAGTGGGTTGTGGAGCTCATTTACAGTTAAACCTGGTCTTCGTCGTCCGACGAGGCGAAGTAACTGCGCCCCATGTCGTCGTCGTCGATGACGACACGAGACGTCTCCTTGAGTGCGTACTCCAGGATCTTGGCGATACTGTCCTGGCCCAGCCGTGTGCGTGGATGCGGTTCGGCCGTCGTGTCTTGGGGGCGCACGGCGCTGAGAAAGGCTAATGTCGCTGCTGGATCCTTGTGCATCGTGCCGCGGTACTCGCGGAGCTTCCATTCACCACGCACTCTCCGGTCGCCCTTGTAGTTATTGAATGTGTGGATAAACGTGAGCTTGCAGTCGTCCGACTCGAGGATCCGCTTCATCATCTTGACGGTCTCCGGACGGAAGCCGAGACCCCACCCTTTTCCGAAGCGAACCTTCCGAAGGTGGGTCCGAATCGGATTGGCGACGCCATGCGGCTCGAGATGGCTGAGGAACCTTTCCAACTCGTCGACCGGCAGTTCTTTGATGTCGCGTAGTTCCAGCGACGAAATCTTCATGTTTCTTGCGGCGTAGGCTCGGAGTAAAGGGTCAACAGTGTCCAGAACGAGCCCATGAAGTCGCAGGCAACGAAGCTTTGGACAGTATGCTAGGCTCGCATCCAAGCACGCGTCATCCACGTCGTCGGCGAACAGACTCAACGATGTGAGCGACCCGCCCGCAAGCTCCAGCAGCTGCGGAACAAACGGTTTGGCCTCGACCGGTTGGTTGACGGTTGCGACGAGTGACCTGGGCGTCATGGCGTTTGCTTGAGTAGCACGTAGCCCAAGCAACAGCGTTCGGATGGTTGAGGTCCTTGCGCTTTCCACGTTCATCACTTCGTGGGTCGCCGTCGCCTGTGGGGTCATTCTAGGTCGCTTGTTTGGGATGCTTCCGCGGTCAACACGGCATATCCCGAAGCCTGGTAACAGCACATCAACTGTCGCATCGAGCGAGGTCGCGGCCCCACCAAGCACCATTCCGCTCCAATCGCACGGCAGCGTCACAGTCGAAGGGTTGATGTAGTCGAACGTATAGCCGACAGTGGTCACGCTTGTACCTTTTGGGAGCGTGACGGCGCGAGGCGCGGATTCGATCTCCGCGGTGTCGCTGGTTTCCACCATGTTGCTCTGCTTGGTAAGTCGCCACAATGCACCGAGCGCGTCTTTTGCTGCAGTCGTGAGCTTGAACGCGTCGATTTCATCCTGCGTCATCCTCACACCTGCAATCTCAAGTGTGGTGACGGACGACGAAGACCCCGCACGGAAAAAGGCGTATCCCAGCCAGGCCCACAAGCGCCACTGGTCTCGGTCGTGCACTCGCTCGTACGGCCTACTTTCAATCCGAAGCGCGCGCACCTCGGTTGCAGTGGCGAGCACGGAGAAGAGCGGGATCATCCACGCTTGCGTGGGCGGCAAGCCAGGTACCACGATGCGACGCACACGGATGGGACGACTGTGTGTGATCTTCTTCTTGGGCGGGACCTGGGGCTGTCCAGTGATCGAGCACACGAACTCTGCCCAAGTTTTGCGCAGCGCTCCTTCGGGCTCATTGGACCGAGAGCAGTAACGCTTCGGCAGTGTCAGCGACTCGATAACGACACCCGTCTCGATGAGCGCCTGGATCTCTCTCAGCACCGTCGAGTGGAACATGAATCGTCGGCAATCCAGTACAACACACTCGAGGCGAAACACTGGCGGCAACGGAGTGCCGCTGCGATTCTTGGCGCGAGCCTTCCGATGCTTCTCTTCAATTTCGAAAATCTTGTTCACGGTTTTCGTCAAGCCCTTGAGCACTTGGACTTGCTGGACTCTGGAAAAGTCCTCTGGCGGGTCCAAATGGAGACGGATAGGAATCGGTTCCATTGTCGCAACATCGACGCCGTGCGCTGTCGCAAGCGCACACACGCGCGCGAAGTCCGCGCGAAACTCGTCGCTGTAGTTCTCGGTCCCGAACAAATCCTGAAGCAACGTCCAGCCGAACAACGCCGCGTTCTTGTCATTGTCCTGGAGCCGAAACGAGAACCGGCGCGCGAGGTTCTCACAGTGGATGTTGGCCCATTTGGGTGGGATGAATCGCGTGGAGCGGCGGAGCTCGTCCAGCCACTCGACCTCGTCGACTTGCGCCATGACGGACATGAGGATCAGCGCCTCGCGCACGGTGCGGTACCGCGTCTCGCGTTCTTCCTCTCCGTCCAGCTCGTCCTAACGAGACACGAGGAGGCCGATTTCGTGGTCGACGTCGATCCACCAGTCCGTCTCCGGGTCGCGCCCGAGGTCGGACACGCTCGAGTCGGCACGTTTCGGATCGGCGATCGTGATGCGGTTCGCGACGACCTCGAACCAGTGGAAGAGGAACCTCCACTCCTCGGGCATGTCGTCATCGTCGAAGAGGCCGTCGCCGTCGCGATAGTCGTCGTCGCTCCATACCTTACTGTATATCAGTGCCCTTGAGTAAATTAGACATCGATATCAGTAGACTTGGATTGATTTCGGGCGTCAACCTGAGATACAAGCAGAGCGAGGAATCCGAGCCCCGTCGCTCGGCACGTATCGCGAGCACGACCAAGCAAGCTCAAGCAGGCAGATGAAGACCGAGTCGCGGCCGTGCGCGCCAACGCCAGCTGGCTCGTTCGATGGCAGGCTGCGCGGCGTCATTTCCTTCCGCGCGGCGATCCCACTGGTGAGCGATGTGCCTGGCATAATAATGCTTTACGTGCAGTGCCAGGGCTGACGATTTGGATGGTGATCGCGTTACGATAGATCGATGAATACTTGGCGTCACTTCACATCGATGACGATAATCCGGCTTTTCTCTTTGACTGGCAAGCGGACAACGTGAACGCGTTCGTGGCTGTGGCAAACGGCTTGAACGCGGCTCAGGCGCCCCCATGGCTGCGAACTCGACCACCTCATATGACGGCCAGCTCGTTCATAGACGATCTCGTCTACAGACTCCAGCCACCACTGGCTGGAGGCGGCTTTGGGCATATCATGCTAGCCCCAAACAACCAGCAGCAGTACGGCGCAATTTTGCTTACCCTCGGTGCGCTCCAGAACGATGATTTCTTGCAAAATGCCATGCAGCAGGCCCTCCCAGTCGTCAACACTGTTGAAAGATATCTCGCCGTGACTGCCCACCTTACCGACACAAGAGCGTGCAACGCGATACCGAACGAACTTCCGCCCAGTCTCCAGAATGGACACCCATTGCCTCGTCTCTTCTTCTGATGCATTATCGCCCACCACATTACAGCTTGCGATCCGGAGTCAATCACCCGTTTTAAAGTTGCTGCATCATCAGTCGGCTCAGTGTGAGCTCTAGGAGACAGCATCTAGTGAGTTAACCAAAGTTGATGTTGTTGCGTCGAGTTCTCAGCTCATGCTGCAAAAATGTCCAGGAAGATCACGCTGAGATTTGGATACCTGCATTCTGATCGTACCGCTAAGCTCATTTGGTCCGCTTCAGCGTCTTCTGGTGCGTCGAGAGCAACCACAGTTGGTGGACCTTTGGGATAATGTCTTCCACCGCGACGCGGTCGAGCGGGTTCGCGACCCAGCCGGCTTCGAGAATCTCGGCACAGCCGGACGGAATGCTGGGCAATAGTGGTGGGCGTTCGCCGTTCGTGACGCAATTGTATACTTCCAAGTGAGACCGTCCTTCCCACGGACTCCGATCGGGCACCATGATCTGCCACAGCGTGATCATCAAGCTGTAGACGTCCACACCCGTGCCGTACCGGGCCGTCTTGCCTCCGAGGATCATCTCCGGGGCCATGTAATCCACCGTCCCAGCGATCGTCATGGTGCCATCCGTGCGCGGTTTCAGCAAGTTGGCCTCACCAAAGTCTGCGAGCTTGAGCGTGAAGTCCTGGCCAACCAAAAAGTTGTCGGTTTTGATGTCCCGATGGAGAAGCGGCGGTGAGAAGCTATGTAGGTACGCGACAGCACGACAGGCGTCCAGCCAGGCGCGCAGTTTCGTCGAAAGCGAGTGCATGCTGCCATTACCGAGCACACCGTCGAGCCCGCCGTACTCGCAGAATTCAAACACGAGCGAAATTGAAGGCGGCACAACGCAAAGCCCGTGGAACTTGACGATGTTGGGGTGCGAGAGCTGCACATTGAGCGCCGTCTCGCGAGAGAACCTTCGCACTTCCTCATCCGTGACTTGCACCGACGTGTAGATCTTCAACGCGATGGGCTTGGATCGCATCAAGCCGCGCATGACGATCGAGGTCGCGCCCTGCGCGATCACGCACTCGAGTTTCAGCGCGGAGAAGTCCACAACGCAATTGCGGTGCTCCTCGATCATGCGGTGTACATCGTACACAGACGTTCGCGTCGAGAAATTGGTAATCATTCCACGCTCCGAGAGGTGTCGCATGTACCGCTTGAACAGGTGGCGTGCACTCGTGTTTGGGTCGTCGATTCCGAGCCAGTACCGGGTGTCAGCTCGAAGTGAGAGCAGCATCGCGACGGTGAGAATCGCGTCAAGACTCATCACCACGCTTCGGCCAACCATGTACGGTGAGGTCGTCGAAAAGCTGGCGCTAGCCATGGCGATGATCTCCACTGTAATCGCAGTGACCGAACCGAGGATCGCGATGACGAAGAAGAAATCGAAGCTCGACCGAGCGTGCGAAAGGAACTTGGCCCAGCAGTAGAAAGAGAGGAGCATGACGTGGACGCCGATGGAGATAGCCCCCATCGCGACGTGGCCTTCCTTGAAAAGCGTGATCTGGAGCACGATTATGAGCAAGCAGATCAGCCCAGAGTACACGATCGCACGGCGCACCGCCTCGTGCGACACTGAGTGCTGCGCCATGAGGAATGGCAGCAGCTGCAGCATCCACGTGAACGGGATCGACACTAAATCGCATGGATAAGGGGCGTCCATGTCGAGGTCCAATCGACTGCCGGCGTTCGGAAATTTCTTGGGGGATTCGAAGCTGAAGCTGACAGCGAATAACACCACGCCGGCCAAGTTGAGGAAGCTGATTGTGTACCACATGAACTCGAAACATGGAAGCATGAACGCCGACGCTGGACACATGCAAATCAACCACAGAATCTCAGCATGGAATCCTCACGACAAGGATAGAGGCGGATCACGTACTCAGTGTGGTGTTCATGCTAGACGGTGAGCTCTTGAGCACACGCTTCCGGCTGTAACTGCACCGGATCGCGATCCAGAGTGAGACCAGCAGCAGCACAATGTGGTTCATCATCGGGATGGCCACGGAGGTGAGCATCGCTGTGCTCAGGTCCTGCGCACTCAAACGGTTGTTGCCCTCGCGGAACTCACACCGCGCGTGGAACGCGACATTCTTGGCGGCTTTGAGCGCGACTGCGATGCCGGAGGCAAGTGGGATGCTGCACACAGCAAGTGCCAGCGTAAAGAAGAGAAAGTATGAGTCCCATGTCATGTGGAGCCGCTCCCACAGCGACTTGGCGAACTGGGTCAGCGTCAAGGTCTCCTTCGTCTCGATGGGCGCCGGCGGTCGGGCGGGCCAGCAGCAGCACAGCCAGTGCCAACCGGAGATCGGTTTAGTGTCGCAGATGCTGGTGTCGCGACCCGAGAAGTCGTCCGAGCCGCCCGCGGTGAGCTCTGGGTCCAGTTGCACGTCACCGCCGGCCACACTGCTCTGGATGGTGTCGCCCGTGTGGTGGAGATGCTGCTGACGGTGCGCACCGTAGTGGTCTTGCAGCGATGGGTGCGACTGGTGTGACTGGATCGACGGCAGTCCCGCGGCCTCGAGCGAGATGGCGTCGGTTGCGCGCCGCTGCCGCCGCTTGCCCGGGTACAAGCTGCCGAGCGTGCCGTTCACGCCGACGATCTGCGACTCGCCCATGATGATCGAGGTCTGCAGCGACGGCGCGATGTTGTCCGGGTTCGCGTACACGCTCGAGTCCACGCGGAAGAGCGCGCGCATCGAGTCGAGGTCCGCGTGGTCGGCGCCATCGTCCTCGGCGACCGCGACACTGCCGTCGTGCTCAAACTGGTCCAGCAGCGGCGGGATCGAGACCGTCGACGTCGAGGCCTGGAGCATGTGCTTGCGCGGCGAGGCCCGCACGGGCGCCGACGCGATGGTCGCCGCAGTCGACGAGGTCGGCGTCATGCTCCCGCTGTGCGTGTACGAGACCTGCCGCCGACGCGGCGGCGGCGGCGCCAGGCTCGGCGCGGACTTTGTCCACGCGAACGCGCCGTGGACGGGTCTATTGTGGGCGCGCGCGACCGCGGTGTCGAGGCCGTGCGGCGACGGCCCGGCCACAGGCGCCGACACGGCGCTGTCGCGGTCGTCCGAGGCCGCCTCCAGCAGGCAGAAGCTCGTGCGCGGGCTCGCGACCTCGTCGTGGTCGCGCCGCTCGCTCGCGCGCCGCGCCGCCGCCGCGGACGCCGGCTGCGTCGTCGGGGCGCCGAGACCGGACGGCGTCGCCATGATCGTACCGAGCGATAGACGCGTTCTCTCGTGGGTCGTGCGGTGGCGTGAGAACCGTCGCTCTAGCGCCGCATCCCCCGCCGCTGCTCAATGACGCCACCCGCGTTCCGTTCAGTACAAGGGCGATGGGGATGGTCAGGACCATGTCACAATCCAAATCACGGGAAATTGTATAGGCACTCGGACGAGGTTGTGTTTCTTTCCTTTTCTGGGGATGGGCGCTGTGGGTGATCAGTGGAGCGTTCTAGATTGCTATGTGGGATACGTTGTGGAGCGCTCCAGATGTGGTTGATCTTGAACTGTGGTGTTTGTTGTCTCATCAGCGGGGAAGAAGAAGCCGTGTGTGGGGAAAGCGCGCGAATAGAAGAGGATGGACGACCCGTTCTTCGCAGAGGTATTGTGACGCTTCAAGCGCGTCCGTGGACGTGATCCATACACGATGAGATAGCGCACATCCAGTCGGTCATTTGCGTGTGGTTCTAGCGTCGATTCATGGTCGGATGATGGCACTAGGACGACGGCGAGTTCGACGATTTCTACGGAAATGGCGCGTCCAAGCGGCCGTCGCAGGCGGTCATGCCGCGCCCCAGCGAGCCCGTGAGGAGCGCGCCGCCGCTGGCGTACCCGGACACGCCGGCGTCCAGCGTCGCGAGCTTCCAGTCGCGCTCGACCGACGGCGCGCTGCTCAGCGTCTCGACCGTCACTCCGCGCCACGGCGCCGGCGCTTCGAGGGCCGAGCGCGATGACGCGCGCCAGTCGACGAGGCGCAAGAAGCCGCGCCGCAGACGCAGCCAGGAGCGGTTCGAGGTCGAGTGGGAGAAGGACGACGACGTGACGGCGTGTTTTGTGTGCGCGAACGCGTTCTCGCTGCTCAAGCGGAAACACCACTGTCGGTTCGTAGGGACGGAATGGACTGGTGTTGAACTTCATGATTGAGGATGCTAATGTGCGTATGTGTGTGTCATTCAGTCATTGCGGTCGTGTAATCTGCTCCGACTGTTCGTCGTTCCGGCGATTCTCGTCCTCGCGTGGGAAGCACCGCGTGTGCTCGTACTGCAGCGTCGAGATCGCGAACGGCGGTGGGCAGCACACTCTCGGCGGACAGGACGGGGGGGAATCGGTGTCCGACGCAGATATGGCCACACCGCAGCGTCACGGCCATGCGCATCGTGACGGCAGCGCGCTGCGGCAGAGCGAAGTCGGCGGGTTCACATCGAAATCGGCTCGATCGCGTCCTGAAGACGCGTCGTCACGGAAAAGTTACACTCATCCAACAGCCAACAGGGAACACCCGAGCGAACTCTTTGATACGAGCGACGACATGTGGTTTGGTGACCCTGTGGACGATGATAGCGACCGGAGAGCCGCCAGGACGAAGACCAGTCGTACCAGTCAGCAACCAGCGCAAACGGTGACGAAGCACCGAGAGTCGTACGTTCGGCCGCAAGTCATGAATGCCCCAGACTCTCTTTTTGATGTGCAGTTCACGAACGGTAATCAGTTCGAGGCCGAGTCCGCCGATGACGAGCGTGATGAGTTCGCAATGCCCAGACCGACGAGCGAAACCGAGACGACGCGTGCTGTGAAACCTCGACCGAGCGACTTTCACGCTTCTTCTCGCCGCTCAACTGGCGTTAGATTGGACGCTCCTCTAAC
Organism: Pythium rhizo-oryzae; assembly: GCA_027475725.1. Taxonomy (NCBI): domain Eukaryota; phylum Oomycota; class Peronosporomycetes; order Pythiales; family Pythiaceae; genus Pythium; species Pythium rhizo-oryzae. The sequence goes on along the minus strand of JAMFLL010000643.1, from coordinate 15,943 downwards.
TATGGACGATCTCCAGTCTTCAAGTGCCTCGGCATCGTACGTCTCGTCAGCGAGCGCCTATGAAACCGCACTGGTGGTTGCGCCACCCATCAAGAGCAGAGGAGCCGACCAGACTTTCTATAATGACGATGCCGACCATCTTGTGGTCGACGACGCGCCTGGATACTACGACAGTGTGATGCACGAGCAAGCGAATGTACCAAACGTTACCCCAGGCTACAGCAACCCCACACTGATGCCTCGTCCATCGGCAGTCGCGCCGATGAGCGACGACAGCTCTGGAACACTTGTCGAAGTGTCAGATGTGAGTAATGTTGCTGCTCAAACGAGCAGTGTCAAGAACGAGGACCAGACTCGCGGCGAGAAGGGGTTCACTGGCGCGCTGAAGAGGTTCTTCGGAATCTCCAAGAACAAGCGTGAAGCGCCTCCGAGTCACGCACCAAGCGCCCAGGCTGCATCTGCAGACGTTAGAAGCACAAGCACTGCAACCGCGTCGCGCCCCCAGCCCGAATTACCCCGTGTTGCGAATCCTAGTGAGCAACATATACCAGCTGAGATGCCAAGACCGACAGTGCTTGCTCCCACCACTTTCGACCATTATGATGAAGACGAGCCTCCTCAACCTGATTCCGGCATGGACGTATATGACACGAGACGCAAAGATGCAAGTGAAGACAACTTCAAATCCGAGTCTGTCTATGCCAGCTCCGAGACGCCTCTTCGGCACACCATGGCGGGGTACGTGATGCCATCGTCCCGAGCAGACAGTCTCATGCGAGCATCGGTTGTTGGTACGATCGGCACAGCAAGCACGGAGCCTGTCCATCATCAGGTCACACGGAAGAAATCGCGCAACTCGGTTAGAAGCCGACGTGACACGTTCGACAACCTGTTCGACGCGCCACCTGCATCGTTGGCGTCGTCGACAACAACGGCTACATCGTCCAGGCTTCCTGTCCAGTCTTGGACCTCGCCATATAACGGGCACTCGACGGTTGGCGTGGATAGGTTCGACCGCCCTCGCAGCGAAGATTTGGACGATGATATCACGCGTGGTCTTGGGCTACCGGGTGATCAAGATCGAAGTGAACCTCCATCTTCATCGCGAACGCCTTGGAGCGGGGTGGGCAGTTATCGATCGTCTGGCGATACGCCAATGTACGCAATTCCATACACGTACGCGCCGAACCGTGAACCAACACATCAAGAACACTACGACACCCAGTTTCAACCTCCACGTGGGGAAACCAGTGGGTATGACAGGAGCGACATCTTTGAGAGCGGCCGAGAAAGCGGACTAAAGCGAACTCTCTTGGACGATCTCAGACCGAAATCGACAGCTCCGCTCGTGCAGACGGCGCCAAGAAAGGATTCTGTGGATGACTACTTTGCGGAATTCGAACGGCCAACAGAGTACGTTTTCGACTCTGCTTCCGGAACGTACGTATCGGCTACGCCCGGGCGCTCCAAACAATCCACCATGGATCGTACAGGTAACACGAATGAGTCATCTTCAACTGTGCTCAAGATGATGGACCTTCGCGACGAGCGGTCACGAGCGTCGACGCGAACAACCGATGTGCTTGAGCCTGTACGTGAGGAGATGTCTGACGAAATCGACGGCATCATAGCAGACAAGATATCTACCCTCGCAGGCGAGCTAGAGGCATTGAAGCAACTATTGCGACAGCGGCGAGTGCGTGGCTCCCCGACATCAACAGGAAGAGCGTCTACTGCCTCGCGAAAGCAGAGCATTTTTGAGAGCGACGAAAGTGATGACGACGCGAACGCACGTCCAATAAAGCCTGCAAAATCAAAACGAAGATCGTCGTCGAAGATGCCCAAGGAGGCTGCCATGACAGCCACCCACAAGGACCGACGAGGTCGGAAAGATTCGTTTGCCGACCTTTTCGAAGACGACGAGGGGGAGGAAAGCGCACAGAAGCAAGGATTTGGTACCAGAAACTATGAGGCACTTTTCCAGATTGGCCAAGTACCCACAAAAGCTGTCGAGAACAGTGATGACGATGGACACGAGAAGAAGCTGTCTGAGCGGGCGAGAAAAAGAGGATCCAAGGCTACGAAGCAGCGCGACGACGAGTCCAGCAGTGGGACCGAGAGTGAACCTCGTCGGAGTGTCGCTGAATCCGCTCCGAGCAGATTCTCCCGTGCGAACAGAAGTGAAACTTTCACGCAATCGTTGGACGATGAAGATGAAAGTGTGCATCCAGATATGACTGCGATTGTTGTGGCTCCTGCTGCTCAGACGAAGCAAAAGACCAAGAAGGATGCTATTGACTCACTGTTCGATTCCGACTCTGATCAAGACATGGGTCAACTGTACGAGGCAACGCCCACGCCGCAAGTCCCAACCAGCAGACGTCAAAGCAAACGTATTGATGCATCGGCATTTGCCTCAGCGGATGAAAACGAAGTGATCACGACGTATGAAAGTGCACTCACAAACGACATGCAACGGGAAGACAGTGGTGAAACGGTAACGTCTGTCATCCCGGAACCTCTCGATTCTGCGCAAGCTGCTTCGTCAGATGAAGAGTTTTCATCAACTCTGAAGAACTTGCGTGGGCGTCGGAAAACCCCCCTTGAGCCGGTGAAAGCTCCTGTGCCAGCTCCTGTGTCAGATTTATCAGATGCAGACAACTTTAGTCTTCTCGCGCGACCATCCGTTGCTGACCCGCCGAACGATCGGTTGCAACTCTCAGAAACACCGCCTTCAGGAGCCGAGGATGCGGAGGAGATACCATCATCGCCGGACCACCTTGCGACACGCGCTCCAGTTTTCTCTACGGTTGACGTTGATGCATTCGGCACGCATTATGCCAACCGCAGTGACCGCGTTGTCACGGGCATCGACATAGACGCGGATATCAATATTGTGGAGGCAAATGACCTGAGTGCCCAGCAGGAAAGTGCACACGCGGTGACGGACGCCGAGTTACTCGTCTCTACTGCTCCTGCGGATACCACGTCGTTTGATCCGCTCGCCCTTCTCGACGACGATACTACAACCCGACCAACTATAGGCTCAGTTCCGTCAAGCCAGCCCGACACCGAGTCTACTCCATGGGGGCAAGACGTGGGGGCTATCGGAGAAAGATTGAAAGCGTTGCGATTCCGTGACAGCCTACTTGACGACCCTTCTGCGGACGACGTGTTCGGGACGTCAACAAGCCTGAACCTGGACGACCTTTTCAACGGCCGCAGCGAAAATTCAGGTCACACATCTGACTCTGACGAGGAGCAGCAGCTGCCTTCGACAGAGAACTTCGAGAATTTCAGTTTTGAAATCAAGCAAAAAAAGCGGCATCGCAAGCCAGAAGTTGTTCCGCAGGTTCCAGAGGAATCAAGCCATGTTTTGAGCCGAGATATCGAATCATCGACGCAGGATGGTGCAGATGATGTTGAACCCACATACAGTGAGCATCAAGTTCACACCTCAATTGCGAAGAGCGGTGGTGATGATGAGACGCGTGTTCTCAGCAGTGTCGCTGAAGAAACTAACTGGGGCTCAATGTTGATCGCCTCATCAAGTGGTGACCCAGATCTTGCAACGGATACTATCGAATCGGCACAGTTTCAAGACGATTGGCAACGTCTGCAAGAGCAGGAAAAGGAACGCAAGAAGAAGCTTCAACTAAAGCAGAGGCAGGCGCAGCGAGAGAAACTCAAGAAGCAATCTAGCAGCGGGCGATCTCTTGGTAAGGCAGGCAGTACGCGTGGCTTTGTCCCTTCAGCAACGAGTCCCACCGCAAGCGGCTCAAGCAAAAGCTCGAGGATGGACAAAGATTCGCCGGAGGCCTCGGAACGCAAGAAGAAGAAGAAACACCGTAAGAAGACTGAAGATGGGATTGAAGGAGACGACGACGAGTCTCAGCTCGCGCGGAAGTCTGAAAGGCGACGGCATAAACGACATGCTGCACCGTCTGATACACCCGAAGACCAAGACGACCAAGGAGTAGCCGAGCCTGGCGACTTGCCGCGATCAAGCGGTAGAACCGAGTTGTAGCCATGCTCATCTCGAATTGCGATTGTCTATCAATTTATGGTGCCGCTATGAGCTCAGAGAGTCAGTCTCACATGAACGAAGAAGCGCAAAGGTCGCTCCCAATGGTCGATCTTCTATGAGTCGTCAAAGATCTTCCTGACGTGATCTGCGGCTACGAAGGCATCGCGAAGAGTCGCGAGCAGCTTTGAGGGGCCGCCGGGTTCCGGAAGATCGCGACGGGGAGAGGATGATCATCTGCGCCCAATGAGCCCGAGGGCTTCACTCGGGGATCAAGGATGGGGAAGACGTTGCGTAAATATCGCAAGAGCCGCACATATGATCCGGTTCCGCCCGCGGAGAAAGCCTCGCCGTACGATATCCATGACGGCAAGGGTACAAGACATGTCGTCCATGTCGATAATGATCTTCTGTCTTCCCCGCGTGAGTTCGTACCCCTGGACAAGCTCGCACCAGGGCACGCTTCGCCACTGCGCGTGCTGTTAACCATGATGGCAACGTCGGTCGGCGCGATGGTGGTCGTCTTGCCGTGTGCCATTCGGGAAGGAGGCTTCGTGATGAGCATCTTTATGATTCTCTTTGTGGGAGTAGTGACGCATGCTACTCGGACGCGACTCGTCGAGCTCGGTGTCGAGCAGGGAATCTATTCGTTTCAGGGTCTCGCGAAGCTTGCGTTTGGCCCACTCGGCGGATTCGCTGTCAGTGTATCACAGTTAGGCACCTCTGCTGGGCTTATCATCGCGTACCTCCTCGTGGCCTTTCAAGACATTCCGATTGTACTCGGCCATTGGCTCAAGATGGACTTCGATCAAGATGGCCGACCGATTGTGACGCCCGGTACGCGTGTGTCGCCGCTTCTCTCACTGCTAGCTGATCACTACATGTTTCCGGAACTGTTCGTGAGTACCGCTACGAATGCTCCAAACCGTGCCCAGACGCTACGACCGGCTGACTGATTGACTGTGATGTCGGGTGTTCTTTCAGATGCTACTCGTTCTCCTCCCGTTATGCCTGTATGCAAGTTCGTATGCGCGTTTGCGTGTTTCGCCTGCGCTCGTCTGCGTGGCTGTCGTTGCTGCAGCGTTTAGCGCCGTGGTTAAGGCGAGATCGGAATTCAAGGCCAACGTCGCAACTGCATCGCAAGGCTACGCTGGCGATTACCTGAAGGTTCCGTCGACTGTGTGCGAAGCGTTTGCAATCATCACTATGTGCATTTGCAGTCAGCACCACAGCTTCCACACATTCTACGCAATGCGTGACCGCTGTCCGACCAAGTTTAAGCGGCTCTCGTTCATGGCGACGCTTGGCTCGCTTGCGCTTGGCCTGAGCATCGGAATTGGTGGTTATGTGTCGTTCCTCGGTGCAACGAAAGGTGACGTACTTCACAACTACGACTTCTCCGGAAATCGATTCGTGCTGGTCTTCTGGACTGCCCTGCCGCTGAGTGCTCTATCATGCGTCGCATACGAGGTAGGCACTTGCTGGACGCCATATGATGGAACAATGAGAGAGGGCTGACACCGGTGGTCTGTTGTTGAAGGTGATCGTGTCGCGCCACACGATGCAGTTTCTCTGTCTCCCAAGCATTCACAAAGACGAGGAAAAGCAGGATGTGCTGTTTGCGGACCAGCACGTGAGCAAGACGCCGTCGGGCGAACATGCGGCGGTGCACGGTGAGCAGGACCAACCGTCCTCGACGTCTCAGCTCTTCACGGCGATGGCGCTGGTCGTGGTGGCTCAAGTCCCGATCTTCTTTGCACAGGACATCGCGCTGGTGTTGGCTCTCACTGGCGGCCTTGCCGGTATCACTCTGTGCTTTATCCTGCCGGCGGCGTGTCAGCTCAAGTTGGCGTCGCCCACTGGCTGGTGCTCGGACCACTTTATGCCGTGCCTAAGTATTGTGATCGGCGTGGTCGCTGCGCTGGCCGCGATCATCTCGACCGCTGTCCACGGCACGCCAAGCGACGCCACCAGCTGACTCGCCTCCGCTCCCACGACGCGAGCTGGGTCGTAGGTGTAGTCGCATTCTCTTCGTCTTGCATGTACTGTTGAGGCGGCCGCGCCGATCTCGAGAAGTGAGACTGGGACGGGTCGCTTTGGCATTCTTCATTTTCCATAACAAGGTGAAATACTACGCTTCCATTTCTTGGTGCGATCGAGAAGCAAGAATCGAAGAATGGTGGAAGGGGGTCGTCATCGACAAGTATTTCCTCATGTTGGTATGTGACCAGGTCAATTCTCGTCAAGACTGATCGTCTGGTCGAGACACGACGTGCGTGATGAAGCGCTAACGCAGACTATCGGGCAGCCTTGGCGGGCGAGAGTATCAAACGGAACGGAAGAGCAAGCGATGGAGCGAGCGCGTTGGTGGAAGAGAAAGAGTGGAGAGAGAGAGAGGGGAGGGGGGGGGGGGGGGGATACGGCTCCCGTACACTACAAGAGCGTAACTCACGCGTGTCCCAAGTGAGAAGGTGCGGTCACCACGGGTCTCACTCTATAGGTAGCTCTATCTCTTTTCGACAGCAAGAGCGGGCGGAGAATACGATGGCCTCCAAATGGGCTCCCCTCGTTGGCGATGGCTTCGACGAGCTCATCGAGATCGAGAGTGGCGCGCCACCCGGCAACCGCGTTCAGCAGCATGTGAGGACTGCGCTTGGGGACTCGCATACGCGTTCGTGGTCGGTGCGTTTGCCCTTCGAAGACGTCGACATGCTCACAGTTGAGGTGAAGAAGCTGTTTGCGGACTCGTACTTGGAGGGAATCGCGCCCTCGGACCTCATGGTGTTCCGGAACGGGAGCTCGATGGATGTGAGATTGGGAGTGGATGCCTCGATCGCCGATATGGGGGATTCTATCGACGACCCGATGATTGTGCAAGCGCCACCTCCGCATTCGTCGCTGCAGGCGAGGCTCAAGGTGGTCACGAATGCTGAAGAGCTCCGGCGCGAGTGCGAGGACATGCTCTCGTGGCGTGCCGGCGATGTGAGAGACATCCACGAGATCCATGAGTTTATGAAGCGGTTGGGCGGCTGTACACGCACCGGGAGGCTGTATTGGCGCGAGGAAGAGCGGCAGGTTGCATCTATTTATTATCCTTGGTGGATTGCAAGATCAGTCAGAACCACGAAAGAAAAAAATTGTGAAGGGCTCACCTGGTGTTGGCAAGGCGACGTTGCTGAGCATCACTGCCATTCACATGGCGCTCGTCGCGAAGAAGAACGTGTTGGTTGTGCGCCAATTACCGTACACTTTCTGCCTCTTCTTCTTGGGCTGTCAAGGTGACCAAGTCGTATACTTTTCACAGGAAGAGTGTGACGAAGAGGAGATGTTGGAGGCCTTCATCTTGCTGAAGAGCTCGTGGAGACAACCAACGGGTGCGGATCTTACTCGGCTTTTCGTACTACAAATTCCCGCCAAGTTGCGCGCCTTCCACTTCCTCGCGACGTCAGAGCAGGTTGACATCAAGTCAGGTGCCTCGGAATACACTAGGGTCTGTCTCTTCCCCTCCTGGCGCCCACACGTCCTAGCTGATTTGGGGAGAAATCTGTTCAGCTGGAGTGAAGACGAGGCAGCCAAGCGCTTTTACTTCTCGGGAGGAAGCCTGCGCTACTTCACCACACCGAATATCGAGGACACTCGTGCCCACGTTGCCTTGGCCATGCGAAAGATCCCACCTCCGCAGTCTTTCTTGTTTGGCTCATCGCTTGGGGCGTCGGGTTGGTCGGTTCTGCTCCAACAATTAGGTCAAATGTTCGTTAAGATCGACTCGGTTGCTGAGGCGAAAGCGTACGAGGACCCCATGTCGTGGGATCAAGTCGTGGACTCCCAGTTCGCGATCCAACTCCTCCGTGATCAACTTGGTGCGTGAATCGCCATCATGTTTTGACTGGGCTGCCAATGGCGGTTCCCAGTTTGCCTCGCTCTTACCCAACTGTGCTCTTCAAATCATTTAACAATCTCTCCATACCTCAAGGCACGCGGGAAGTCGAAAAACGCTAAGTGTTTCGGGCTCTGGCAACAGACTTCTAATATCCACTTCCTTTCCCAGAACGTTGACACTTGTGCTGCTGTGCCTCCTCACGACCGGGTCCACTAGGCCTCCGTCTCCCTCGCGCCACTCTCTCGGTCAAGATTGCAATTCCGGCGGGAATGGAGCTCTTCGTGTTTCGATAACAAGGTGAGATACGAACATGAGACCTCAGAACAGGGTGTAGCGACGGATGAATGAGGCGTGTCGGTCTCACCTGCCAACGCTCATTTCCCCAACGCCTTCGCAATGGCCACACCTCGCCACACGGGTCCTCCGCCGGCCAAGAAGCCAAGGTCAGCACGCAACGGCACAGCACGCCCATTGCCAGCGTCGTTCGCTCGCGCGTACATCGTGGCGGCCGTGAAGGCCGCGACCGAGAAGGCCGTCGCGCCACACGAGGCGTCGAGCGTGCTAGCGGATGCGCGCGAAATCCTGCTCACAGACGACGGCGCGAGCTGGCTCTACGTCGTGCCGCAGTGGTACGCTCGCATCTACGCGCTGCGGCACTGCGACGACAATGGCGACGACGATAACGCCTGCCGCGCCTACAGCGAGTGGTTCGACGCGGTCTGGGATTTGCACCCGCGCGAGTGCGGCACGATCAAGCTCTTCGGCAAGCCGATCCGCACGCCGCGGTACCAACAGGCGTACGGTGTGACGCACCACTTCTCCGGCGCGACGTTCCCGTCGCTGCCGTTCCCACCGGAGCTTCAGCACGCCGTCGCGACCATGCAACGCATGCTTGTACCGGAGGAAGACAGTGATGAGAACACCGGCGAAGAGAGCGGCAGTAGCGTGGCCAAGACGTGCCTCACAGCCGGACTGGTCAATTGGTATGCAGACGGCGAACACTACATGGGTCCACACTCCGACGAGGGCGCGAACGTTCGAACCGGATCGCCCATCTTCTCGCTCACGCTGGGCCCGGCCGTGCGGCGATTCGTGTTTACGCCGAGAGGCGCCAAGCGCACCGCGAACAGTAGCCACGACAAAGTGGAGTTCGAGCTCCGCGACGGCGATCTGCTGGTCATGGGCGGCACGACGCAGCAGACCCACAAGCACGCGCTGCCCAAGATGAAGCGCTGCCGCGCCCGCCGCGTGAACGTGACGCTCCGCTATTTCAAATGAATTCATGTCTATTACTTGAAGCACCGTAGTGTGACGCTGATGCGCTTGTCCTGGCACCGCTTCATCTTGGGCAGTGCGTGCTTGTGGGTCTGCTGCGTCGTGCCGCCCATGACCAGCAGGTCGCCGTCGCGGAGCTCGAGCTCCTCGCGCGCGACAATGTCGGCGTCGTGCGTCACAGATTTGGCTGTCGCTCGGGCCGTGAACACGAACCGCCGCGTGGCGCCGAGCGAGAGCGAGAACACCGGCGAGCGCGCGTGGATGCTGCTCTCGTCGTCCGAGTGCGGGCCCATGTAGTGGTCGCCGTGCGCGTACCAGTTGACGAGTCCCGCGCGCACGTACGTCTCGCCGCTACCCGGGTGGACCACCAGCCGCTGCATCGTGTGGAGCGCGTGGCACAACAGCGGCGGGAATGGCTCGGCCTCGAACAGCTTGCCCGAGAAACGGTAGCTCTGTCCATACACTTGCTGGAAGCGCGGCATGAGCACGTCTTTCCCGAACAGCTTGATCGCGTCGTGGTGCGGCGGGTGGAGCGCCCAGAGCGCCGCGAACCAGTCCTCGTACGACAGCTCCGCGTGCGGCGCGAGCGTCTCGTAGAGCCTTCTGTACCAGCCAGGCACGTGATACACCCAACTGGCCTTGTCGCTGGTCAGGTAGACGACACGCGCGGCCGCGAGCACCGCGTCGGCGTCGAGCGCTTGTCCGCGGAGCAGCTCCTGCAGAGAGGACCGCGCGGCGGCGCGCACGCTCTCACACGAAAACTCTCGCGGCGCCGACGGTGCTGTCGCGACTGCTGCCGCCTTCGTGCGCTTGCTGGTGGCGCGTGGCGGCGCGTCGTCGCGCACTCGCTTGGTCATGCTTGCGGAGAAAGGGCCACGTTTGGCGGAAAGTGATGGTTCGTCGGTGTTCCACTTGGCGCGCGTCACAGATTCATGGTTTTACCTTGTTTTGGAATATTTGGGGGAATGAGTTTCGCGCCAAATATTAGTCGGCGGTGGATCCACAATCACAGCCAAGGCGGCAATTAGTACCCTACTATCCACTAAAAGGTAGTGAATTTGGTCATGTTTCAAAACAAGGTGATATTGGAACTTGTGCCCAATGTCCCACTCATTGACTGCACTCTCGCGGGCGAGATGGCGACGCCGACGAAGCGCCCGCTCGACGTGAGCGACGCCACAGGCGACAGCGCAACGCCCAAGAAGCCCCGCGCGGACTGCGCCCCACCAGCCGCCCCGAAGACCCCGGCCGAGTCGCGTGTCGAGTTCACGAGCGCCCACTTGGTCGCGGCTGCGCGCGACAGTGCGCGCTGCATCTCCGTGTCGCTCGACGTCGAGCGGCTCTTCCGCGACGCGCGCGTGGTGTACCTGACCGACGACAGGGCCAGCTGGGTGTACTACATCCCCAAGTGGTTCCGCCGCATCTACACGCACTGCCACGCGGAGCGCGAGCTCGCGCTGCCGTACGCCGACTGGTTCCAGCGCGTCTGGGCGCTCCACCCGCCGGAGCACCACACGATCAAGATGTTTGGCAAAGAGGTCGCCACGCCGCGGTTCATGCAGACCTTCGGCGTGAGCTACCGCGTGTCCGGCAGCGAGATCGTGGCCAAGCCCATCCCGTCGGAGCTCGAGCTCGTTGCGCAGCTGCTGCGCGCAATGGTCGTGTCGGCGCAGACCGGGCAGACGTACCTCAAGAGCATGCTGGTCAACTGGTTCGCGCACGGCGACCACTGCATCGGCGCGCACTCGGACGACGAGACGCACCTCCATTACAACTCGCCCGTGTTCTCGCTGTCGCTAGGCGCGACGCGGCGGTTCGTCATGACCCCCCGCAAAGAAGTGGCGCCGCGGCTCCAGGCCAAGAAGATGGAGTTCCTCGTGGGCGACGGCGACCTCATCGTCATGGGCGGCTCGACGCAGAAGACCCACAAGCACGCCGTGCCGAGGATGAAGACGTCCGCGGGCAAGCGCATGAGCGTGACCATGCGCTGCTACAAGGGCGACGTGACGTTCGAGATGCCCAAAGTGTGACGTGTGAGGAAACCGTGGCGATTTGGCAGTTCACTGTCCACGCGAGCCTCCCTGGAGACGAAGGAGAGACGCAAAGCGATGTAATACATTATAAGTACAGTCGTACAAGGCATTTCCTACAGCTACACATGCGCTCGGGCTCTCTTCCGGCCTGGCGCTTAGTACACGAGCTGCGCGTTCTCGAGCAGGTCGAAGAACTCGCCGTCGCCCGAGGCGATGAGCTCGTCCACAGTACCAAACCCTTCGACACGGCCGCGCGCCATCACGAGCAGCTTGTCGAACTTGAGCACGGCGTCGATGCGGTGGGAGATGCAGAGCAGCGTCGTGTCGGGCTCGAGGCTCTGCGTGACGACGCGCAGCGCGCTGAAGTCGGTCTCCTGGTCGGTCGCGGTCGTGGCCTCGTCCAAAAAGATGACGCGCGAGCGCAGCAGCAGCGCGCGCGCGAGGCAGAGCAGCTGCCGCTCGCCGTTGCTCCAGGCGTCGACCACGTCTTCGAGCGACGCGTCGAGCTGGCCAGCGACGCGGCGGATCGAGGGCTTGAGCCCGGTCTTGTCCAGCACGGACCAAAGCTCAAAGTCGTCCATCGACGCCCCAGCCGAGGCCGGGGAGCTTGTACTCGCGAACGGGTCGACGTACTCGCGCACTGTGCCCGAGAAGAAGACCGGGTTGGGCGGCAAGTACTCGATCTTGGAGCGCAGCACGCGCAGCTCGACACGCGTGATGTCGACGCCGTCGAGCACGATCGCGCCGCGCGTCGGGTTGTTGACGCGCAGCAGCGCCATCGCAAGCGACGACTTGCCGGCGCCGCTGCGCCCGATGATGCCTACGCGCTCGCCGCGCTGCACCGAGAAGCTCACGTCGCGCAGCGTGAGCTGCGGCGCCAGCACGGCCTGCTGGCCGGCGTGCTGTTGTCCCGGGACGATGTACTGGCCGTACTGGAAGTCCACGTGCGTGAACGATAGCGCGCCGTTGCGCGGCCACACCACGGGGTCCACGAGCGCGAGCGGCAGCTCCGGGTTCGCGGGCACCTCGGGCTCCAAGTGGATGTACTCAAATACACGCTGGAGACACACGAGGTCCTTCTCGAGCGCATTCCAGTGCACAAACACGTTCTTGAGGTCGTCTCGCAGATTGAGAATGAGCAACAGCAGCAGCCCGATGGTCGCGGGCCGCGCGGCGTCGGCGTCGTGGCCAAAGCAGATGAGCCCCATAAGAAGCACACCGGTGACCACATTCTCGATCACCAGCGAGCGCATCGTGAGCCACGACTCGAAGCACCAGATCGCCCACGAGATGCGCGTCACGCGGTCCAGCAGCTCGGCAAACTTCTCGGTGACGCGCTCGCGTTGGTCGGCGCCAAACGCACGGATGACCGACTTGCCGGCGATGGTCTCGGACACGTATGTGAAGATGGGCGACAGCGCCTCGCGGTGCATCAGAAACAGCTCGCTACTCGGGCGGCTCGAGCGGATGCCGACGATCCACACAAAACCGATCACGGCCGAAGTGAGCGCAAAGTTCACGGCCAGGATCGCGACCCACGCGCCGAGCGAGGTCACGGGTTCAAGACCGATGGTCTCCATTTGCGACAGCTCGCCCGACGCGTCACCGCCTGCGTAGCTGGACTTAAGGATGTGGCCGCTCATCCAACCGAATGACGCGAGCAGCGCGCAGTAGCAGCCGAAAAACGTCTTGAGCAGCGCGAACACGCAGTCGTGGAGGGACGTGTCCACGGCCTGGAGATCGCGGCAGTAGCGGTTGAGCAGCTTGCCCACCGTGGTCTCGGCGTAAAAGCTCATGCGCGCCTGCAGCAGCGAGGTCGTCATGGCGTGGAAGAGCCGATCGGCGACGCCCCGCGAGAACGCGAAAGTCGCGTACGCCGCAACGAAGAACGCCACGGCGCTCGCAAGGCTCAGCGCGAAGAACACGTGGAATGCGCCCGAGGCGCGAGCAAACGCATCGTCGCTCGAGAGCCCCTGGCTGTTGCGCAGGATGCTGTACTGGCTCATCCAGCGGCTAAAGGAGTAGATGCTCGCGGTCGCGAGGACCTGCGTGAGCAAGTGGAGCAGCACGACGATAACGAGCCGCCACGGCGAGCGGCTGTGTGAGAGGTACTCCTGGATCACGGCCTTGCAGTGGTAGCGATGCGACGCGCCGCTGAACGGGTTGCCTGCGGTGACGCTGCGACCGACGCCCGACGCCGAGTGGCGACGAAGCGAGCCGCGCGACGACGAGGGTTCAACTGTATTGCGCAGGAACGAGAAGCTGGACGACGGAGACGGCGCCTTCGAGGCAGAGCTCGTCGGTAGCGGCGGCTTCGTGGCCTGGATCTCCAGCACCTGCGGGTCTAAGCACACGGTCGGGTCGAGAAGAAGCCCCGTGGGGCGTGTCGTCGATGCCGCGGCGGTGCTCGGCCGTCGCTGGCGGCCTAGGCTATCACACTCGGCAAGCAATAGGCTGCGTTTAGACTCGAACAGTGCAGAAAACGATTCCGTAGGCGTGACTGCCTTTGCGTTCGCGTAGGCGACTGTGGTCGACACGTTCCGGCTCGACACCGACAGTCGGCGGTGTCGCGGCTCATCCTGCGCTTGCGGTCGCACAATCTCCATGCCTTCCATCTGCACGGTGCGGTCGACGTACTCGGACATGATGACCTCCGGGTTGTGGCTCGCGAGCACGATCGTCTTGTGCTGCAGCAGGCGGCCCATGCACTTGAGCAGGATCTCGCACTGGACGATACTGTCGACGCTGTCGAGCGGGCTGTCGAGCACATAGAGGTCTGCGTCAGCATAGCAGGCGCGCGCGAGCGCGATGCGCGACTGCTGCCCGCTCGAGAGGCTCACGTAACTGCGCGAGCCGACGGGCGTCTGGTCGCCGTGCGGAAGTGCCTGAATGTCGGGCAGCAGCTCGCACGCGCTCAACACGCTCCAGTACCGCTCGGGCTCAAACGTGCGGCCAAACAAAATGTTTTCGCGCACGGTCGTGGACTGGATCCAAGGCGACTGCGAGCAGTACGCAACCGAGCCGACTACCGACGCCTTGCCGCGCTTTTTATGCATGAGCCCAGCGATCGCCGCCAGCAAGACCGATTTGCCGCTGCCGACACGGCCGTGGACGACAATGAACTCACCTCGCCGCACGCGCAGACTTACGTACTCCAACAGTGCGTCGCCATCGGCGTGTGCCGGGTGCGTGAAGCTCGCGTTCGTCAGAGCGATCACATCCTGCGCGTCGACGATAGCAGGGTCCGCCTCACCCGGACTGAAGGACTCACCGTCCACAGACACGCTGAGAGCGAAGCATGGATGCTGCGGTTGCTGGCAGCGACGCGATAAAAAGTCGAAGGGCAAATTAGTTGGGACGTGCTTGGCGACGGGCAGAACCGCCTGGATGCGGCCCATGGCCATACGGAACTCGAGGCCCATGCGGAGCACCGTGATGAGCTCCGTGAACGCGTCGTTGATCGCGTGGAAGATCGTGACCGTGGCAAACGTCTGTGCCGGCGTCGTGAGCACGTCGTTGGGCGTGTAGGCGAGGAACGCGCCTGTGGCGACGAGGTTGAACGACGGTGCCGCCCACGTGAATGACATACGTATGGTGCGCACAAACGTGTGCCGGCGCAGTACGTTCTTCTCCTCGCGGCGCACGGCCTCGACGCTCGCGAGCACGCGGTCCTGCCACACATTCAGCTTGACACCGAGGATCTGGTCAAACATGCCATACAGCTCGGCGAACCTGCGGTCCGAGACACGGATCCACTCGCGCAGCAGCCAAGTTTCGCGGATGTTGAGCAGTTGAATCACGAGGTAGACGATGGGACAGAATATGAAGATGCCTCTTGCCGCGTCCCCGATGAGCTCTTTGAAGATAATGCAGAGACCGACCAACGTGAGCGGCACGGACCAGATGCGGTGGAACACTTTGATGATGTTCGCTACGGTCTTCGTGTCGGTCGCAAACAGGTTGGTCGCGTCTTCGGCGTTCATGCCCGTGCGGTAGCCCTTCCCCGTGAGCACGCTCTCAAGCAGCAAGATGTTGAACGGTCCTGTGGTGCGCACGAGCGCGTAGTTGAGGAGGAAGTCGGCCCAGCCCTGCAGAAATGACCGCAAGAAGCGCGCCAGCAACAGCACGCCCGTCCACAGCGCGCCTCGGGACCAGATCGACTCAAAGCCGCCGTCGCCGGCAGCGCGCACCACCTGAAACACCGCGATGGGCGTCGCCAGCTCGCACGCGACCGACGCGAGCGTGAGCAGTCCGCTGAATATGAGGATACCGGCCTGCGTGACTTGGAACGCGCGCAGAACGCAGTGCAGCCGGTCCACCTGGTCCTTGAAGTACTGCGCGCACACGAGGCTCATGGAGCTCTTGTCGAGAGCCCAAATGTCGTCGAGCCGCAGAGGGCGTTGGGCGCACACCGTGGAGAGGCATTCGCACCACGAGAAGAACATGATGGACCACCACGAGGACCAGGCGCCGAACCCCGCGGCCAGTGGCGTCTCGGCCGCGGCGCCTCCGGCGTGGGCGCCACCCGCCTTTGCGACCAGCGGCGTGTCTTCCTCGTCGTCGGCGTCGCACGTGGCCGTGACCTCGCTCGGGGAGAGGAGTGGCGACGCGTCGTCGTCCGCGAGCACGTCGATCGCCGAGCGCGCGCGCAGCAGCGGCGTCGGCACGACGCTGCCGTAGCTCTTCATGGGACTTTCTTCCCTCCCTTTCTCTGCGAGTGGGCGGACCAGC
>JAMFLL010000642.1:0-30101 GCA_027475725.1 Pythium rhizo-oryzae | reverse complement strand
CCTGAATCGTTTTCAACAGGGCCATCCTGCATTGGAGCAACTAGGTTTCTTTGCCCCCCTGACGCGCCCCCTTATGGAGTAAGCTGGGTCCCCCAGCCATAATGGACGTGGACGCGGACGGGCGGCGCGCGCGCGGCGGCTTCGGGCGCGCGCTCGCGGACCTCTTCCGCGAGCTCGGGTACGACGAAGGCGACCTCCACGCGGACATGTTCGAGTGGCTCTTCGGACTGCCCTCGCTGCGTGTGCAGGCGTTCCTCGACTGGTTCCTCGCGAGCGTGCGCGCGCGCCAGAGCGTCAAGCGGCAGCTTGGCGGCGCGCGCGAGTACGCGATCTACAAGACGCTGCTGGCGCGGAAAGGCGGGCTGCTGACGGGCGAGCAGCTCGCGCGCGCCGAGATGGCGTGCGAGAGCGAGCGGGCGATGCAGAGGCAGGGTGGCGGCGCCGCGAGCGACGACTCGTTGGACGCGCTCGAGAGGTCGAACGCCGCACTCGAGCGCGAGGTCGCCGCCATGGAGACCAAGCTGCGGCTCGCGAACGAGCGCAACGAGCGGCTGGCGCGACTTGCGCAGCGCCGCGGCGCCATGGCGGACCAGCAGACGCAGCGACACCGGCAGCAACAAGACAGAGAGCAGTTTAGCGAGGTACGCATCGCTCCACCGTTCCATCGTTGGTTCAAGAACGTTAGTCGGGGCGCTAACTAGTGTGGTTCGTAGATTCTGGCTCAGATCGCGCCGGCAAACCGACGTGTGCCTGCGGGGAAGGCGCCGACGCCCGATCAACTGGTCGGTCGGATCCGAGCCACCCTGCGGCACCTCGCGACGCCGGTGCCAACGGTCTCAAGCAATGCACTCATCCCATCAACACAACATCGCTCTTCGTCTAATTCATCTCTCATTGCAAGACCCGCCGCAACGGTGCTCATGGGGGAGGATCCAGCTTCGTCTGCTCTATCAGTTCGTGGTGAGCCACGAAGATGGAGGGATTTCTTGTACCAGCACAGCATGGAGCCGCTACAAGCCCAAGAGGAGGCCAACATGCGAAGTCTCCAGGCCAAGATACCAGCCATCTCAGCACTCCGATCGACACAAAGTGTTCAGTCCAGTGGGGATACATCGCATGAACCGAACGGATCTAGCGATGTGGCCATGTCACCTGCGCCAACGCCCACGCGTCGCGGCCACGCAACACCTAGTCCGTGGCTGCATGATTCGGATCCGAGTCAACTCAACATGCGGGACCAAGATACTCTACTGTACAACAAGTACGTGGGAGACCGTCGATCGACTTGACTTGAGGTTGCTTGCCAATCTGTGGTGCTGCTTGATTTGTAGGTGTTGTGTGGAGTTGGACAGGCTCCGAAAGGCGTTCGTTGTGGGTGAACAGGACGCGCTGCTAGCACAGCTGCAGGTGACTCGATACGAATCGCAGTTGCGCCAGCTGACAAGCTCAAGGCGGCAGCTCTTACAGCAGTTCCAGCTCATGAACCGCGACGCGATATGGGCGCGCAAGCAGATCCTGCAGGCGTCAGTCGACAAGACCAAGAAGCAGCTAGGGGAGCTGTTTCAGCGAACTTTGCCCGAGAAGCTGGAAGAGCTCGCGTTTCTTAAGTCAACAAACATCTTGCTCCACAGCTATGAGCAAAAGTTGTGGCGCCAGGAGAACCGCTTCGTGAAGCTACGACTACTGCTTGAGGGATTCGAGATGCAGCATGCACGGCTGAGGTGAGCTCATTTTTTCCTGCGCTCAACCTTTTTCGATGGATTCAGACATGTCTAAATTGCTTGTGGTGTCAGGCTTGTTCACTGCCTCCTCGATGCTGAGCGTCAAGATCTCTTGCAGATCGATAACATATTCCAGCAGCTCGTGGCGACAGTGCGCGATCACAACCAGTCCGCGGAGAAGCGCATTCACTCCTACGATACGACCTCAGGGAGTGATGCTGCTCGGAATACGCTGGCTCAAACATACCTCAACGAACAGGACGATATCGCGCACCGTCTGTTTGAGATACTCGAGCGAAGAGTCCACGAAGGCGAGCAACAACAACCCATAACTCACACAGTGCATCTACGCACATTCGACGATCTTGTGCGGCTGGGAGAGGAAAAATGCTCGAAGGAGCAGAATCTCGAGGAAACGTCGGCGCGGTTATATCATGGGTTCAAGCGGCTCTACGACTCGAAGCGGTTTACCCTTGACCAGCTTCGTCGGGAGCTATTCGGGGACACGACATCATCGACGCCAATGCTCATGCCTGTCGAGCTGGAGACTACACTTCGCCAAGCAACGGAGACCAAGGAAGCTGCTGAGATTGGGGTAGAGAAGGCCCTGGAGACGTTGCGGCTCCATCGCCGAAGTATCCAGGTCGATCCATCCAAGCGAATGCAGCAAGAACGAGACATCGCTCGGCTGCGCCGCGAACTTCAAGAACGACTATGAACGAACGATGATATCTCTAGTCATAACGAAAGACCGCTAATACATTACAAACCAGGCGAACCTCAACCTTAGATGCAGTCGGATGCAGCGAGTATCCTGCGCAATTGAAATGCGGGAGGGGACAGTTCGGTTTAGTGCGTGCCGACAGTCGGAACCGGTGGCACGTAGCTGCCGCTGGACGCGGCGTTGGCGGTCTGCGATGTGTACGCCGCCTGCGCGACCTGCGTGGCAAACTGCGGGTTCTCCTTGGCCTGCGCGAGCACAAAGGCGCCGGCCTTGGCAGCATACTCCTGGTGGTCGCTGAGCAGCGCCGCAGTCTCCTCGCCGGCGCCAGTGTAGGTGGCGGTCGGGTCCATGGTCGTCGACAGGTGGCCGTTCTTGAACTCCGGGTGGCACATCATCACGAGGCAGTTGAAGAGCGCGTTCAAGCACATGAGCACGCCGACGAACCAGCCGAGCGAGCCGTCCATGCCAAAGTCCATGAAGCCCACACTACAAAAAAGTGGCACGTCAGTTTTCCACACCAACCACCACATGGGAATGTTGCAGGGTGAGCCTACCAGAAGATGAAGGCCGTGCGGCCGCGGTAGGTGAACAGGAAGCCAAACTGCTGGCGGATCTTGGGCTCCATGGACTGGAAGCGGCACTCGAACGCGAGCAGCAGGAGCGCGAAGATACTGTGCGGGGGAAAGTGACATAAGTCAGCCATGCCGTGGAGTGCCAGACGTTTCTAGGGAGTCCGTACATGGCGTAGACCGAGATGAGGAAGCTCGTGATGTCGAGCGTGACGAGGTCAAAGAGCCCCATGAAGCCCGCGAGCGCCTGGAGGATCGCGAGCAGCACGTTCACGTAGCGCAGGTTGCGGATGAGCGTGGCCGCGTCCCACTTACGGATGCTGTGCCACGCGGACGAGACCGAGTTGGTCGCGTGGCCGCCGCCGCCGGCGTGGCTCGCGGGCGCCGGCGCGCTCGCGCTGGCGTAGCCCGGCTGCTGCTGCTGCGGCAGCGACGAGAGCGACGTGAAGCCGCCCGGCGCGGGCGCGTTGGTCGCCATGCTGGTGGTGGGAAGGGGCGCGTGGGGCGGCGGCGGGACGAGGGGCACGCGCAGCTCGGCGTCGGAGTTGTTGTGCATGGAGCGTCGTGGGCCGCGGGGGGGAGCGCTTCTGGTGGAGAAACGAGCCGACGGGCGAAGCGGTGGGGAGGGGAGGAGATGGGATTCTTTCTTCGCTTTCTTCTGGACGGATGAATTCGATCTTCTAGTTTATAGTACCCTCCCAAAACAAATGTTATGTTCACCACATAAGATCGCTCTCCGAGACGCCATCGTGAAGGAGGCGTGGTGGTGAGGAACCTTTGGGATTGAATATGAGTTGGACCCAGTTGCTCAATCCGGGTCGGCCGACTGCAACATGGCGCCGACTGACTGACTGTGAAGCGATTTATGGGCAGCTGCTGGTGACTGCGTGTGGCCTCCCGGCCACCGAATACGGACACGGAGCGAGTGAGCTTCCGCACCAAAATGCAAATCGGGTTGTGATCCAGGCGAGGTGTCATTCCATGTCAATAGACTGCTACGGGGACATCATGTCCTGCGACTCCGAATCCGGGAAGCTCAGGCGCCAAAAGTCGTCGGGCGTTTGGTAGGGCGTGAACCGCGCGCGGTGGCGAGAGCACTTGGCCTTGATCTCATCCTCGGCCACGAGCCCGTCGAGCGCCTCGTAGTACTTGCGGCACTCTGCGCAGTCGTGGCCTGGCAGCGCGGCGCGCTCCTCTCGGTTACGCACCACTTCGACGTAGGCATACGTAGGGTTGGCCGCTGTAGATCGCGGGGCTGGAGGGGGCCGCTCCGGCTTGAGCTCCGCCGGAGTGCTTCTGAATGGGAGCTCACGCTTTGGAGCAGTTGTGCGTTCGGGTTGGCTACGGTTCGAGCGCTGTACGGGTGCAGTGGACTCGCTCTTAGGCTCGGCCTTCACAACGGTCTTCTGATCGTCTCCTCCATCGCCATCGTGGTCGTCGAGGAACTCGTCGTCGCTGTCCACGCCTCTCGCGGGCTCTTCTCGTGACATTGTAGTACTTTGGTTCAGAGGACTCGAGCGTGGCCGGACGAGCCGTCGCGGCCGCAGCAATTCTGAGGCGCTGATTGTCGGACGACCTGCGTCGATGTCCAGCTTGCGCGTCATCCATGCTTCCTCGACACGACCGTGGCTCGCCAGACTGCGTTGGTCTGACTGTCGTTGCGGCTCCGGTAAACTGCGTCGTCGTGTCGGACTGGTGTGGACGCCGTCGGACCTGCTGTCGGTCGTGTGGCGCTCCGCCAGCGGCAACGAATGGCGGTGCTTGGCGCTGATCGGCCGCACGCGCTTGGCCGCGGTGTCCTCGACTTGCTCGTTGCAAACGTTCTCCGCGTTCCGCTTCCTCAGCACTGCGTCGCCGCCGTCCGCATCGGCCTGGACCACTTTGCTGCCGCAGCGCACCAGCTCTTGCTGGTACCGATCGAGCACCTTTTGCTGCTCGACGAGCGCGGTCTGCGTGAGCTTGAACCGCTTCGTGATGCGCGCCAGCTGGTCCCGCAGCCGCTGGTTCTCCTCCAGCATTTGCGCGCGCTCCTTCACCCACTGTTCGCGCTCCTCGCGCTCCAGGCGCCGCGCCCGCGCATCCAGATCCGCCGGCATGCCTCGCGCCGCCACCGAGGGCGTTGGCGAGTCATGGGCACCGAAACCAAAAGCGCGCGAAACGAGGTCTAACATTACTGTGTGTTCCACATCACTGCACGGCATTGTATTCGGGTCTATATCTCGCGATGGACTCCCATTGGCTGAATTGCGTTTCTGAGCATCTGCCCACAATGCCGCGAGAGGGTTTCGTGATATTTGCAGAATTCAGACGCGTGATCTGAACTCCGGTTTGGATCGCACCCCAGGATTGGTCCAAAAACTCATTATTCCAGGGCTAGGTTTACCCACGACAACTTGGAGTGCCACTTGGTTCAAGGACTCAAGGAATCGGGCCAACATCCGGACGATCGCAAGCGGCTGAACAGGAGCCAACGTCGTCGCACACACCCGCGTTGGGTTCGTTGGCGTTTGCCCTCTCGGAATTCATCCGCGTTGGGCGACCCGTGAGGTACGAGACGCCGACTCCCGCAGCGCCAGTATTGGGCCGATTGACTGACGCAACGCCAGTCTCTACATCGCGTTTCCTCCCCCGCGGCGACGGTGACCACGGACACGCGCGGGAGCTCCTAAAACCCTTCGGCGTGCAGTCCGTTCCTCCCCGATCGGTCGGTCGTCTCTCTACGCCGCGAGGCTCTATCCACAGAGAGATCGATCGTCACCTCGAGTCGGGAGGACTGCTTCGTTCAGGTTCTCGTCCCCGTCCGATCTATCCAGTTCACCCTCGACAGCGCCTTCTCGTCCCGTGATCTTCGAGTTGGATTTTCCCAACAAATCCAGCAGCAAGCTCGCCGACTCGGGACGCCACGCTACCGCACGACTCGGATCCTCCGTCAGCCAAGGCGAGACTTCAACCCCCTCTCGCGCGACAGAAACCAACGCGCGGACGGCCCCTCGTTTTCCCAACGTTGGCTCGCCGCAAAAGCAATCGCGCGCCTGGTTTCTTTCCATCGACGCCGACGCGCGCCAACTGTTGTCAGTTCGTTGGCGGCCGGGGCTTTGCCGAAGCCGCGGAGAACGCGACGCCTAGCCCCTCCCCATGTTGCCCGACGGCGCGCGCACGTCCGCGCGGTATGCGCCCAACGATTCCCCATTCCACGGCGACGGCCACGGACGCGTCGCGCGCGACGGCGCCCTCATGACCTACCGCGACGACGACCGCGACCGCGACCGCCGCGCCGTGCGGTCCTCCCAGCGCCCGCTGCCGCGCCGCGGACCGTCCGCGCCGCCTCCCCCGCCGCCGCCGCCGCCGCCGCCGCCGCGCCGCTCCGCGCGGTCCCCCACGGCCTCGGGCTCGGCGCCCAGCACGTCGGCCGCCATGTTCCTCGGGCGCGACTACTTCCACTGCCCGGAGCTCGACCAGCGCATGAAGAAGTACCTCGTGCGGCTCGCGAACGAGACGGCCAACCACCTCATCCGCGACACGCTCGAGCCGGACCACGCCAACCTCCAGTGGAAGCCCATGGCCACGGTCAAGGGCATCGAGATCCTGCGCGGCTTTGAGCAGCCGCACCTCGTGACGCCCGACGGCGGCGCCGCGCTCAAGGACGCCACGTGCCTGCGCGGCGTGGCGCAGGTCAGCGCCAGCATCGAGGAGTTCGCGATGCTCTTCAAGCTCGACACGAACCGGCAGCTCGCCGAGCACGGGCTGCTCTTCAACCCGGATTTGCTCGACATGGCCACGCTCTACTCGCTCGTGCAGCCCTCGGGCGACCACCCGCGCCGGTACGTCGGCATCAAGTGGTGCCTCGTGCAGTCGCCCTCGCGGCTCTTCCGGAACCGCGACTTTTGCTACTTGGAGTGCCAAAAGGAGTTCCGCGACGCCCACGGCCGCCGCGGCTGGGTGCGCAGCATGCACTCGATCAAGATGCCATGCTGCCCGACGCTCGAGAAGACCCACGGCGTTGTGCGCGCGTCGCTGTACCGGTGCGGGCTCATCGCCGTCGAGACGGACAAGCCGGGCGTGCTCGACACGACGTACACGATCGAGATGGACCTCAAGGGCCACTTCCCCGAGATCTTCCAGCCCAAGTTCTTGTCGCAGCGCATCGCCGCGCTCGCGTCGATCGACAAGTACTTGCAGCAGCAGCGCCTGAGCTCGTCGCCGCTGCTGGGCGACCTCGACATCCCCAAGACCAAAGTCAAGGGCACGTGCCACTTTTGCTTCCGCGAATTCTCGACCTTCACCAAGCGCCACATTTGCCGCAAGTGCGGCGAGTGCGTGTGCAAGAACTGCAGTGACGACTGGCAGCTGGACGTCCCCGTGATCGGCAGCATGAAAGTGCGAATTTGTACGGTTTGTTCCGCCGAGGCGCGTACCTGCCACGCCACTCCGCGCCAGACCGTCGTGTTCGACCGTGCCGGGTATGGCGGTGAAGACGAGGACCCGGTGCAGGACGAAAACTACTACAACTACAACCCTGGCCCGCGCGTGAGACGATCGAATTCGATGCCCGAGAACCATGAGTACGGAGAGTCTCCATTCCAGCGGACAGCACGGGAGCCGTCACGATCCGTGTTCCACTCGACGGGCTCGTTGGCGTCCAACGTGAACCATCAAATTGAGCCGAGTGAGTACTTCGCCGCCGAGCACAAGCGGTACCAGCAGCAGCAGCTCATGGCAGCGCGGCAGAGTCAAGCGCACTACCGCGAGAGCGACTTCACCTCTGAGATCCACGATTTCACCAACGGCGAGATTCGTGCTACGGCCGATTTGACGAACTTGTGGACAAAACAGGAGGCGGATCGTTACAGCACGCGCAACGGCACCTTCCAGCAACCGCGCGGTGAGCCTTCAGGGCGGCGTCCGTCGCACCCACCGCAGAAACGTCGAACTACGTCGGTGGACATGATTCAGGAAACGTACAGGGGACGCCCGCGAGTCCCGACGGATGGATCGGATCGGTCGGTTTACCGTGAGAACGTCTTATCTTCTGCGAACTATGGGCGTGATGGCCACTTTCCACCATCGGCACGGTACACCGTGGTCGGCGATCGACTTGAGCGCGCAAATTCCTTTGACGCCGGGCGGCAGCTAGAAGAGCAACAGCATCGCCAGCAGCAACAGCAGCGTCGGCAATC
Organism: Pythium rhizo-oryzae; assembly: GCA_027475725.1. Lineage (NCBI taxonomy): Eukaryota > Oomycota > Peronosporomycetes > Pythiales > Pythiaceae > Pythium > Pythium rhizo-oryzae. The sequence continues at coordinate 21,910 of JAMFLL010000642.1, read as the reverse complement.
CCAGCAGCAGACCGAGTACCAGCATCCCCAGCCACCGCACTACGGGAACTCTCGTCGCAGTCAGCGGCCACTGAACGGGTCCTACTCTCCTCAAAATGGGTACCTGAATTCGGCACCGTCACCCACATCGATGCACCAGTATCAGGGGCAGCATTCCCTGAGCCCGTCGCAGTCATCTCGACAGCATTTGCAGCACCGGCAGCCCAACAAAAACACGGACGACCGCCAGCCACCTCGGCAGCAGCAGCAAGCGCCACCGGCAGCGCCTGCGCCTCGCAACATCGCGCTCGAATTCGCTCGTCAGCCCCAAGCGTCTTCTACGTCTTCCACTCCACGTAACGTAGCACTCGAATTTGCTCGTCAGCCTCAAGCAGCCCAGCCTAACTCCACCCCGAGAAACGTCGCTCTGGAATTTTTGAAGCAGACTCAGGCACCGGCAAACGCCTCCGCTCCTCGAAACGTGGCGCTCGAGTTTGTGAACAACTTCGGCGGTGCCCCTAAAGTACCGTGGTCCCAAATGGTCGATGATCAGCCCGAGCCTCCGTCTTCTCCCGACATGACGGGTGGTGTGGAGCCGGTCGAGTATGTGGAAACTCCTAGTGGCGAGTGGATCGCTAGTGACAAATGGGAGAAGGGCGTGTTGACGGCCCCCTATCTGGACTTCGACGAGGGTGAGCCACTTGAAACACGCGAGTGCGAGACCTGCGGGGCGAAGCAGTACGTCCATGAAGGCGTCGTGGAGCCCACGTGTGACTGCGAGATCGACGATGAGCTCACGCGCCCTTCGACACAAAGTGGTCAGTCTTCACGAGACGAGTCGCGTGTTTCGTTCCGAGTCGAGGGTAATGTGTTCGATTCCAATGAGTCGTTCATTGACCCAGTGCGATCGAACAACGAAAGTTTCGGCGGTGGCAAGATTATGGTGTCTGTCGATGTCGATGAAGTCATCCCGCTTCTTGTCGAGCGATTGTCGCAGCACTCGCTCCGGTCTTCGTTCCACCACACGTAAACGTGTAGATTCATTATTATCTGTCTCTGTCAAACCGATCGAGGTTGCTGCGTTGCCAAGGAAGCACTGTTAAGCGAATACTACAGACGGACGTTCTTTCTATTCCACGCGATCGCACTCTTCATCTACACACTCACTACGTTTCTTCTACTGTCATTGTCCGACCACACGAGCGTCTCGTGTTGTTATAGATACAGCTCCTGGAGAACGTGCTCCAAGTTGGGCTGCTGGGACGCACGGACATCCGGGGTCTTGAGGTGCGCGGCCCGCTCGGAATGCGTCCGAGCATCCGGCTCGTGCTCTCGCTCCGGCTGCAACGCACGCGTAAAGCTATCGATGTTGTGTTCCTGGTTGTACTCGGCCATGAGTTCCGCGAGTGACGCACGATACCGCTCCAGTTCAGACTGGGTCATCTTGGTGCGGCTCGTGAAGTCACCCTCGTCGTCGTAATCGGTATCGGACAGGGACGAGATCGAGTCGCTGCGTCTGCCCGACGGGGGTGAGTGGATGCCTGGATCGGCTTGCAGGCTCGCGTAGCTCGCGCGGTTAGTCGCGCCGTTCACACTCAGCTCACTCAGTCGGGGCGCCGGCTGACCAGGGTCCACGGACGAGGACAAGCGCCCAGCTGAGATCTCTGAAAAGGTAGTTTGGTGGCTCTCATGGCTTAGTCGCTCCACACTGCGGCGCTCGGTCACCGCCACTTCATCCGCGCGCATCAGATGCGGCAAGTCGATAAGATCGAGCTCGCTAAATGTATCCGACACGTCGTCATGAATAGAGCTCCGCCGCGGTGAGGGCTTCACGTGGCCTTCACTGTTCGGCAAGCTGCCCCGGTGTGTGGTACTAGCGTCGCGCGTCGAGTCTGCTGGGCCAAGCGGAGTGTTGCGGCTGGAGCTGCTCTTCGACGCCGTCCCGGGTGTTTGCTGACGAGTTGTCCCCGCGGCACTGCTCCGGAGACTGGGTTCGGCGTCAGACCGCGGCTCCGATGACGTGTCCTCTGTGAGGGTGCCCTTCTGATAAGCCTTGAAGGCGCTCGCGGACAGATCGGAGAGGTCACGATACTCCGGTGAGTACAGGGAGTGCGACATCATCGTCTGAGCGTGCTGGCGGTCCACCCGATAAAAGCTGTCTTTCTTTCCACCGGCGAATGCGGCCGTGTTCGGAGCCGTGACGCTGGCACTGCGTGTCACGCGGCGCCCGCCAGGGTGGTCTTCAGTGTGGCCGCGCTCGATCTCATTCGAGTAGATCTCGACCATCTTCTTCAACGCGGCCTGGCGAGTCTCCTCGGAGACCTGCAAGTCCATTCCATTCTCCTTCTCGTACAGCTGCATCGCAGAAAGCGCCATAACAGTCGCGAGGTCCTCAACTGGATCGCGCTGGGCGGCTGGCTTGTCAGCCACCGTGTTCCGACGCGAAAGCCGCGCAACGCTCTCAGCGGAGACAGGCACCTCGTATTCCTTGTCATTGAAGTCAGTGTCGTCACTGGCCGCCGAGGTCGCATCGTATCCGTAGCGGAAGTCTCCTTCATCATCCGTTCCTGGTGCCGACTTGATGCGCTCCTGGAGCTCGTCAATGTCGCTGTTTCGTGCGTTAAAATAGCTGCGCCGGAACTCTTGGAACTGACTGTTTCCGCCAGCTCGATGCTGCAACGAAGGCCCAACCGACTGAGAGGGGCGTTGCATGTACATCGAGCTGTTGTTCGAGAACGAGTCGGTACTCGTTGGCGAGGGGTACGACGGAGGCAGCGTGGCCGCTTGCTGACGGTGAGCGACGTCGTCAGGGAGCAATTCGCGGTCGACAGCGCTCGCGTGGAGTGCGTCAAAGGACGATACTCTCGACGGACGCCCGATGGACAAGTCAGAACGCCGGATTGGCGCCCCCACCGTGTCGTCCGACAGAATCGAGGCGTTGTCGTGGAGACGCTGCAGCTTGGAAAGTGGGTACTCGTAGTCGGGCTCGTAGTCGGAACCGATGCGGATCGTGTCGAGGTTCTCTTGGGGCGCAGGTGGCATCGCAAACTCCAGCTCAGTCGAGTTGCTAGAGAATCGACCCTGACCCTGGCTCTGGTTCTGGCGTGCACGCGACAGCATCTCGCCGGGGGCGGGGGCGCCGGTTTGGACCATCGACTTCCGGTTCGGAGCGCCTCGCGTTGAGGCAGGCACAGGTGCGCCAATGTTCTTTTGCCGGGCACGTTCGTTCTTGAGGAACTCCTGATACGCCGACATGGTTTGCCTGGACTGCTTCCGCGCGAGCGAGGGGTCCGGCCCGCCCAGCGGTCCACCGCTGTGGTGGTCCTCGAAAGCGACACCGCGTTGTGTCGGACGGCGATTTCCTCCAGACCCGTTGGCGCCGCCGCTCTTGGGAGGCGCGCGCGCGAACTGCTGCTGCTGCGCCGCGGCCGACTGCGAGAAGTGCTCTTCGAACTCGCGGTTCATGCGCTTCGCCTCTTCGATGTCGGCGATGCCACGGTCGTCCTCGTTGTTCATGTAGTACTCTCGCTCCTCGGCGGACTGCTGGCGCGCCACGCGCGACTGCGAGCGCGTGCCACGCGACGAGGGCGAGGCGTCGTAGATGGGCCGCGGCTGCGGATCCAGGCGGTGGCCGCCCAGGTGGGACATGGGCCGGTTCTCGCTGCCTTCGTCGCCGTGGACGACGCGGTCTGAGCAGTGCGCGCAGATCTTGACCTTCTTCGCCCCGACGCCGGCGTAGTCGAGGATGAAGTGGTGACCGCACGGCGAGCAGATGACTTTGCCGCACTTGCGGCAGCCCGACTTGCGCGAAAAGAGCCCGAACCGATGGCTGCAGATCTGGCACTTGGAGATGCCCGACTTGGACGGCAGCTCGAGGTCGCTGAGCAGGCGGCCCTCGCAGAGCCGGCGCATCTGGAAGTACCGGTTCACCTCGGAGATGTTCTTGATGCGGCGCTTCATGACCATGATCTTGAGCCAGTTGGGCGCGTGGCCCTTGATGTCCATGTGGAGCGTGTGGACGGCGTCGACGTAGGTCTTGTCGTCCGACTCGATGAAGACAAAGCCCGAGCGGTAGAGGCTGCCGCGCACGAGCCCGTGGCTCTTGGTGAGCAGCGGGCAGAAGGGCAGGCGGATCGAGTGGAGGCTCCGCACCCAGCCGCGCTTCTTGCTGTTCGTGTCGATGAACTCGTCGTGGCACTCGAGGTAGCAAAAGTCGCGGTTCCGCGCGAGCTTGGAGGGCGACTCGACCGCGGTCCACTTGACGCCGACGTAGTGCTTGGGGTTCTCGGCCGACGGCAGCGCGAGGTCGTAGAGCGTCTTCTGGTCGAGCAGGTCCTTGCCCACGGTCTGCGTGAAGCCGCTGAGCTTCATGGGCGTGTCGAGCCGGAAAAAGTCGGCCACGTCGTCGATCGACGCGTAGATGCGCGTGGCGCCGCGCAAATACGTGATCGACTTGTTCTCGCTCACGGCGCTCTCGTCCACGCCCTGGAACACCTCGACGCCGTCGTCCGAGGACAGGTGCACCCAGTTCATGGGCCCGCCGGTGCGCCGCGAGTAGAACACGACCTCTTTGCACGCGCGCTTGGCCAGGTTGATCAGGTACTTGGTCTCCTTCTGGTTGAGCTTGGGCGTGCGGAAGTAGTCGTCCGGCAGCGGCAGCTTGCCGTCGCGGGCCGCGCCGTGGCCGCTGTGGCCGCTGTGGCCGTAGCCCTGGCCGCTGTGGCCGCCCAGCGAGCCGCTGCCCGAGTCGCTGCCGAGCGTCCCGTTCCGCGCCGACATCGTTCAGTAGTCGTGTGCTGTGTGGGTGTGTTGGGAGTGGCCAACGCGCCAACCGAGCCGACTGCGCGTGGTGGCGTTGGGAGGTCGCGGAGTTGGCTGCTCCTGCGGACGGATACTGTGGGGGTCACTCACGCCAGCGCCGGCCGGACGGTCTCGTCAGTTGGCCAACAACGACGTGGGCTGATGGGGTCGCTGGGCGGATCAGAGCCCAACGACAGAGAGCGAGCGAGAGAGATGCGCCACCGTCCCACCAACACTTGGGCGTTGGCGTTGGTGTTGCCGCGCGCTTGCTGGGAGGAGGCGAAGGTGCTCGTGCGGGGGGGGAAAGCGCGGGGGATCCTCCGGGAGTAAGCAACGCGACGCTCTGGCCCGCGGGTCCGCCTGTGCGGGTGAGTTGGCCCTTTCCGTGCGGCGCTGTCAGGTCGTCGACGGCTGGCGCCAGGGGCAAGGCATCGCGCCACTCCGTGGAAAATGCCCACCACATGACAAAACGACGGCGCTAGTCAGACGCGCATACAAACCGCAAGTCGGCGCGAAGAGCTCAACCGTCCAGCCAATCCAACTCCGCCAACCTGCTCCGACATGGGGGGTTTTCGCCAACGGCACGAGAAAGGGATAGGGGATGCTCCGCCAGTGGGCCGCTCTCTTGTTGCCCGACCGTCCATCAGGGAACGTGACACACGGCCAGCAAAAGGTTCGAAAAAATGCATTCTCGGTGATTCCGAAAACCACCCGACCGAAACATGGATTTTCACAAAAACCTCAAAGTCGAGACCATAGTAAAACGAAGATAGAACTACTACCGGCAGTCCGGGCGCTCCGATCACGGTTGAGGTTCCTTGACGTGATTGCCTTCTCTTGAACCAGCTGGGTGGGTGTTCTGTGTGGAAGTTCCGAGTCGAAACTTGCTCCAGCGGATGCGTCCCGAATCCAACGAGAACAGTAAGCACCAACATGGTGACGCTGACTTCCCTGGATTGACGCGATCCATTTCACACGCGCGCGCCTGCGTGGTATGCCCGTGCGCCAGGATCCGGGCAAGATGTGTGGGACGAGGAATCCTCACGGACCAGGCTCGTCGTCTTCCGCTTTGCCGCTCGCCATGCGCTGCAGTCGAGTTTCCCAACATGGGTGCACGCCACCACCACCACAAGTGAGTCAATGAGGGGAAACCACTGTGCCGCTCCAGCCACGATAATGTGCCTACCTCGCGGATCGCGCGCAGCAGTTGCCGGCGCTCTTCTTGCATGCGCTTCTTCCGCTCAAACGCTTTGCTGGACGCCGCGACCGCGCGGCTCCACTGGTCGTGGACGCGCTCGCGCGTCGTTGAGCTTGCGCTCCGCTTCAATCGCCTCGGAGGTCCATTGCGCCTCTTCCTGTTAAAACCCAATGCATTTCGTGCGTTAGAGGCGCGTGCTCCAGAGGAGCCGCGACAGGTTCCTTCTTACCGTGGCTCGCAGCTCCGCGGCGATGGTCGCGAACACGCGCCGCGCCTTGCGCTTCTGCGCGTTCTTCCGCTTGGTGCGCGCCTTCCCCATGTGACGCCAATCGCCACCCAGGGCAAATACCTCATAACGAAGGGAAACCCATCCGTTAGCACAGGTTACCTTTGTTATTAGGTACTTGATACCAGAGGTCTTGACGTTTCCGCGTCCGCGTCTCCTCGGGATCTTGAAGGGGAAACACGCATGGACGAAAGCGACGCCGGCCGTCGGTTGTCCGCTTCACCTTGGCTCACGGCGGCCACTTGCTTCGTTCGCCACTGTGTGCATGGCCGCGTGGCCCACGGGAGACGCGCCGCTTCCTCTCGTATAGTTTAGACCGACACGCGACACGAGCGGCGCCATGTTCGAGAAGGTCGTCGAGTCGATCCTCGTCGAGTACGTCTCGGAATGGGTCGAGGGGCTGGACGCCGAGAAGATGAAGATCGCGCTCTTCGGCGGGAAGGTCGAGGTGCGCGATCTCAAGCTCAAGGCTGCGGTGCTCGACAAGTTCCAGCTGCCGCTGCGCGTCAAGGCCGGCACGGTCGGCCGGCTCGCGCTCAAAGTGCCGTGGAAGCGGCTCACGAAAGAGGCCGTCAAGCTCGTGATCGAGGACGTCTTCCTCATGGTCGTCCCGGCGCACCAGGACGAGATGCAGCGGCTCAAGAACGGCAAGATGCTCGACTCCGCCGAGGACTCGTACGAACTGCGGATGCGCTTCGCCAAGCAGCAAGAGATCCGCGTGCGCGAGCTGTTTGAGAAGAGCAAAACCGACGACGGGCGGCGCACGTCGGACGCTGAAGACGGCGCAGCAGCGCCCGGAAGCCCGTCTGCCGGTACAGGGAGTCCCAGCAGTGGCGATACGACCTCTGGATGGGGGTACCGCGAGAAGATCCTCCACAACATAATGGACAACGTTTCGGTCGAGATCAAAAACATCCACATTCGCTACGAGGACACATCGCAAATGCTCTCGAAGAACGCGTTTGCGGTCGGCGTGACGATCGAGTCGATATTGACTAACACGACGAACGCGAATGGCCACGTGACGTTCGTTGACCGAGCGCAGTCGCACACGCCGTTCGTCCACAAGACCTTGGAGGTGGTCCAAGTTGGCTTGTACTGTGACGACACTGCTCACGTGCAAGAACTGGTTGGTCCACGACGTCAGAAGCCACCATCCAGTTCGTACATCATTAGCCCCTTCAACATCACGGCGAAGATGACAGTGAACCACGACGAGAGCACCGTGTTCTCGATTCCACGACTACAGTTTGTTGCGGACATCGGATCGATTCAAGCGGCAGTGACGGAAAGCCAATGTAATGACGTCGTGAGCGCGGTGAATTACGTGTCCACGCATGAGATCTACCTCAAGCGAATCCATATTCGCAAAAAAAGACCAAAGATTCCCATCAAGCGCGACGCAAGGTCATGGTGGATGTATGCGTTCTATGGCGTTCGAATTCTGTACGGTCTCGAGACCAAAAAGGGATTCCACTCAGGAAGCAGCATGATCTCGTCCAAGTCTAAAGCCGTCAAATGCACATGGAAGTTGTTTGGGCAGCGGTGGTTGCAGCGGAAGGAGTATATTTTGCTGCACAAAAAAATTCTCAAGGGAGCGGCGAAGAAAGTTCCAGCAGAGGCTCTAGTTGGCGACCGGATACGGATGACCGATTTGGAAGACGATCTGGATGTCGAGACTATTGTTTTCTTCCGCTTATGCGCGGAGCAAGAGTATGAGATGGAGGAAAGCCGGCATGATTCCGTCAAGAAGCTATCATGGAAAGCGCGCTGGAAGTCGAGCGGCTCCGACTCCAAGACTGCTGCACCTTCAGTGCTGAAGCGACTAGATCCACTGGAACGACTCTTGCTCTATACATCCATCGCTCAGCAGATGAATGCCTCCTCGACAGCGATCGCAGCGAAGGAGCAAGAGAAACTCAACCGTAAAGCCATTTTGTACGCTGTCGACCTTGCCGGGAAAAGCTTCGCATTCTCGCTGATTGAGCCGACCCATGTTGGTCCAGATGGATCCACAGGGCGGACCAAAGAATTCCTCCGATTCGAGCTCGAGCAGTTTGTATTTGCGATCTTCCAGCGAACCAATGCTTCCAAGATATCGGCCAGTATTCGATCCATACAGATGCTAGATTACAGCCACGCAGTTCGAAGTAGCTCCGGAACGCTCGAGCCTCAGCCACTATTTTATACACTTTCGCTGCCGAAGGACACAAACGAGGATGGGAATGCAGATCACATTTCCAAGTTTGTGGAAATGAGTATCGACTCGTCGGAAACTCACTTCAAGCTTAGCTGTGCCTTCCAACCATTTCGATATATTCACCACCTGGCCGTCGCCACGAAGCTTCAAGCATATTTTGTCATCCAAGTCGAAGTTGCCCCAGAGCTGAAGGAAAACGCGGAAGAAGCACTCGCTAATTCGTCAGTGTGGCTTAATAACGCGGTATTTTCCAAACCACCACCCGCGGCTGTGAGGGTCGCAGAGAAGCAAAAACAAGATGCTCGAGCAAAGGAACTGGCGACGCCTGTTCGCGTGGTTGAGTTCAGTGTGTTGATGCCGCTCATAGACGTGTTCGTACTCAGCAGCGAGACATCGCCAATCCTGGAGGCAAAACTCTCAGATATGATCTTCAAGAGCGGAAATTTGTTGGACACTTTTGATTTCACGATCGATGGGGTTGAAGTCACGTTCATAGATGGAATCTCGAGCACGTCGAACCAGCTGAACGGTGACGCAAAGACGGCTCTTGTTCCATCTGCGAACGTCCCAACGACTCGAACGAATAGTTACTACGAACTCGCAGGTCGCAAGAGGTCGTCGATTCTGCGGAAGACACGAATTGTCTTTACTGGGGAGAAGAAACTAGAGCCTCATCGCACCGCATGTTGGGCAATGAAGTGCACGGCGCCTCCAATCTATTTTACTTTGTCGAGTGCTCAGTATCAGCAAGTAGTCCAAGCTTCTGCCACCTGGGCTCAATCTGCATCCAAGATGGCGAACCAGCCCAAGTTGGTTCGACAAAGTGCGGCCACTGATGTGAGTGCCACGTCGCCTACAAGACCAAAACCAAAGGCGAAGCCGCAGGCTGAAGCAGAGGAATTCGACCCCAATGATGAGCGATTTAGTCTTTGCGTCCACATCCCGCAGATTCTCATCGTTCTCGAGGGAGGTGGCGGCATGCCGACAAGTAGTTCACTATCTGTCGATGAGAACACCTCAGGTGAAAGTCCCGAGATTGATCTCGTGCTTGACCTCCGTCTCATAAACATCGAAGCGAAGTTTTCGTCGGCTGCGCAAGCGATAGCGGCAGACTTTCGACGACTCCTGTTTTTCAAGCGTAAAAGTAGCCGCCAGCAGAATCGTGTAGGTTCTCATGGGAAGAAAATCAAGCTCACCACAGCAGAAGCGATCTCCCAAGTGAATGAGGCTGGACCGAGCTCACGCACATCTAGTCTCAACGAGCACCCTGAGGAACCAGATCCAGCTTTTCACCCAGAGACCGGAGAACCATCTAGCAAACTGATCGAGATCGGTCAAAAGGTGACGTTTATGATATCGTCTGTTGATCCTTTCAAAGGCAAGGTCAAAGCGCAGCAAGTCGTGATATACTGGGACCATGACTTGTTAACCGCGCTGTTCCGGTCCTATCTGTGGGGCAATTCTGTTGCGGTAAGGAGTGCACCAAGTAGTGCATCTTCAAGCCGTACGAGCAGCAGCAATTCGACCACATCAGAGCCGCACGACTCACACGCACCAGATGTGGGTGGTGTTGTGGCAGCGCTGGAGGTGGAGCCATTGGCTCCCTTTTCGCTCGAGATCGGTGTCGACAAATGGTTTGTGTTCATGCGGCCACAAGGCACAGTATCCAAGCGGTTCGCGTTGAAGCTGTACGGTAAAGATATGTCGTGCGCTGTTTCCACACTCAGTGGGCGATTCACCGAGGTCCAAGTCAACACAAGAAATGGAATCTACCTCGAGTCGTCTCGATATGTCTCTTCAGATGGGGATTCGCCCGGAGGTGATGACGTTTGTGAGCTGCTTCACGCAAAAACGATGAAAGTGAACATCGAATCGGCAGGTCAGGGAGTGCTGTCCCATCGAACAGGAGCCGCTACGTATGTCTCTGTTCAAGCATCAACACTCGAATTGAACTATGTACACGCGCATATTCAGGTCCTCTCAGACCATCTCACGAAGCAGATCATCGGCTTCTTCAACTGGGTCAGCATTCAATTAGTGCCGCGCGAAATCAAGATCGCAATGGTGCGAACAAAGTTGGACGTCAAGGCCGAGAAAATCAAGATGCTCTTTCCACGCGGCCCAGTTGGCAATGCAATTGAGCGTGAGCGCAAGCCGGAGCGTATGGAGCTAGATTTGGAGCGGCTGGTGATCTCTTCGAGGCCATACCCCAAGGACGACAAGGTGGAACAGCTCCTGATCCGGGCTGATGATATCCAGCTTGCGTCATTCTTGGTCGACACGTCACGCGAGCACACTGATGCCATAGCTTCGGTCGATGAAGCTGTGAAGCGTGGGGAAGAACTTGAGGCAAAACGCGCAAGAGAGCACGCGACGGCAATCTCCAAAACAACGATATTCGCTCATCCGTCTATATTCATTGACCACGTCAGTCTTCCCATTCCTCGGAAACCAAGGAAGAGAAAGTTGACAGTGGTCGCTACCGAAGGCATGCCCATCGACGCAACGAGCAAGCCAAAGCGCCCACTAGACCTGGAAGATGTCGCGAAAGAGATGGAAAACTATTGTGGTTTTGTCCGCGTGTTTTTCGACCGACCCAGCGACTGGGATGACACAGCGGGGTCTACGAAGAAACCGCGTTTGAACATCCAAAGTGGAAATTGCATCGCGTTGGCTTTCGAGAAACAGCAGATCGAGTTACTTGCGTGCCTTGCGGATGAAAACTTTGGGCGTCTAGAGCTTTGTCCAAGTGCCATGAATGTGAAAGACGAAGACGACGAAAAGCAAGTCCTCGACGTGCAGGTGGCTCTGGGCGATTTGTCGCTAAGTTTGTTGCACCCATCACGACGGACACGCATCGTGGCAGTGATGGAAGGCGTCCCGGAGCGTACCATTGGTCGCTTCAACCTTGAGGGTGTGCACTTTTCGGTTTCCGGGTATGCGTCATCTCGTGGTCAGCAGCGGATAATAGCATCCCGTGCTCGATTCTGGAACATTGATGCAGTGGAAACAAAGCGCACAGACTCAAAAGGCGTCGATATGATCGACATCAAGCATCGCGAAGTCGAGTGCGGCAAACTATACTTGGCAACTGAGGGCACTGGCCTCCAATGCATCGACATCACCATTGATCAGCATGGCAGTCGTACCGCTAACGGGCCTCCTCCAACCTTGGAGATTCGCATCCATGTCGACACGTGTGCGTTGCTCCCGTCGTTCTTGTCCTTGATGACTCGTGTGTCACCGCACCTTGCCGTCCAACCGAACTTTCCCGGATACGAGCAAAAGAAAGGCGGGCCGGTCAGCGTGTCGGTCACGACGGGTATGGTGCATTGTATGCTCGCACAGCATCGCGAGGTGACGCTCGGGACGGAGAAAGTTCACGACTCCGTGCCGCTCAATCTGGTCGTCAGCGGGTGCGCTGTCATGCGCTACAGCGATGTCGAAGGTGGCGTCAAGCATGTCCAGTTGTTCGGGCGCAAGATGTCGCTCGAGGTTTCTGCTCGCTGGCCCCCGCTACCCGAAACGGGTAGTGGTGGCGTAGTTGCTCCTTCACCATCGTCAACACCAACCTATGCTTCCACTCCAAGAGGTACTCGAAGTTCGATGAGCGGCTCGCAGTCGTACACGCAGCAAAAACGCACTGTCACGCTCGCGGAGTATCGACGTGTGCTTTGTGACGACTTCGCTATTGATCTTGACCTCATCGACACGGAAGATCTCGACAATACGATGAAGATATCGACGTCTCTTACGCATTTCCATGCTGTACTGTGCACGTTTGATCTAGTACTGCTATCAAACGTGCAGGAGTTGATTGATTCAATCGCGAAGGAAGCAATGGTCAATAAGAGTTCCCGCTACAACTCGCGCACGAGATCGAGAATGCGAAATAGCAGTTCACGAACCTCATCAACAGCATCAGCTTCGAGCGCATTGACCGTGGATCAAATGAGCAAGAAGACGGTCGTGTCCGTCATGCTGGAAGATGTGAGCGTCACGTTTGTGCGCGAGATCGGCGAGTACTTCTCGCCGCTTGCTCGCGTGTATTCTTTTCGAATGGTTTGTGACGTGAACACAGACACACCTCCGCAAAAGAAACCGAGCGAGGGAGCGTCGCCACTACAGACGCTCGGTGTGCAGATCCATTTCCCAGACGATGGAGACGGTGAACTGCGCGATGACGAAGGGCTCAGCGCCTGGGTGTTCAATGCTGTGCTCGGCTCCTGGGAACCGATTATCGAGCCGTGGACGTTCATGCTTATCCTAACCGGTGAGACAGACGGCAGTGGGAAAGCGTCGACGAAGATCAGCATCTCTGGGAGCGAATCCCATTCATTTAACGCTAATTTCTCGCCTCGTTTGCTTGACACGTTCTGTGCGATCACCAAAGAGCTGGAACCTCTGAATCAAGGAGGCCTGAGGCGGAACGCAATTCCGGTGGCGAGCGCAAGTGTGATCTCTTGCGGGTTTTACCTGGCGAACGACACTGGCGAGACTCTCACATACTGGGTCAGCGACCATACTCCACCATCATCGATACCTTCCCGCGGATTCACGTATGCCCCTCGCACAAGGCATGTTCCAGAAGTGCTCCAGGCAGGGCACAAAGTACCTCTAAAGTTGTCGACAGCGATCTTCCCGTCACTACCAAACGACCAAACTCTCTCATTCAGCTGGGGTGATGATGAGTGGCACCCATTGACCGACGTCCGCATCCACAGTGCCGGCAAGTACGTGTACTCGGTGCTTCCAAAGGGGGCCTCCAGGACGAATAGTCGCACTGCGTCGTCGTCGTCTTTTTCGAAGCCCGCGGCTTCCCCAAAAGTACTCCTTGCACTGTTCGACATATCAGCCGTGTTTGGGTATCGAACGTTAACAGTGTCGTCGCTGGTTCGCGTCTTCAACGAAAGTGAGGTTCCGATTGTGTGTGCCTTACTTGGCAACGATGGGAAAACGGTCACCGAGTTCGGCATTGTAGAACCGCAGGGTGCTTGCGGTGTCCCCATTACCCTGATTCAATCGATCGCAGGACTTCGACTGCTCATTCGTCCTCACCGGTCGATCACGCCAGGGTCTCCAAGCGAGCCCACATTAATAATACCATCGTCTGGAACACATGCAGAGCCTGCACAAATACCAATTTGGGAGAAGGAGCATCGCTGGAGCAACGAGTTATTAGTCAGCGAGAAGGAGGAGACGGTCGAGAACGTTGTTGCGTGTTCGCTCGTCCTTGACGACTTCGATTGTCGGTGCCAGCGCATGTTTGACGGATCTCAACCCCTCCATGTCAGCCAAATTTGCCGAGCCAACGGGTCTTTCTTTCGCGTGTGGAATCGCGTGTTCATGGCGTCAAACGGGAGCAACCTCAAATACGCACAGCTGCGCGTCTATCCGACGCTCACGTTCGAGAACAAGTGCGGTGTCGCAATCTTCGTCGTCGCGTTCGTGTTCAAGAAAGTGCGTCGAACAGGTGTCTCGCAGGATCGAGAATACTCTCACATTGTAGCGTCTGAGAAGATTCCGCCGCACGGAAGCATACAGTTCATGGCCTCCTCGCTTCAGGAAACGACGTACTGCTCTGTGTCGATGACGGGGTTCAGCTGGAGCAAGCTCTTTCGCTTGCCGAACACAGTCGATGCGGGCTCTACGGTGAGTCCACCAACCAATGACAACAGTCGTGGAGTGGGAGGGTTCTCGTCGATGATGGTGAGTGCGGCAACAGGGGGTCCACCGACGCCATCCTCCCTGTCTTCTTCGTCGAGTCGCTCAGCCGGTGCGAACGACGAGGTACTTTGCTCCATCGAAGACTTCAAGAACCGAAAAGCCTCGATCAACGTCAAGTTCCACGGGTCCACGAGCGAGCAGCCGATGAGGCGAGTCGTTGTGCAGCCGAGATACTTGATTAGGAATGAAAGCAGTCTCTGCCTTACGTTCGAGCCCAGCTTCAAGAACAAATCTCGCGTCCCTGGAGCGAAATCGTTTTTCGCGATGCCGTCGTCAGCGTTCTCGTCCTCGAAGCAGGCTGCAGCATGTTGCGGATCGCCACAGCTTGAGATGATCCACACCAAGCTTAACGCGCTACACGGAGCGACAACAACTCCTTCAGGACCAACGTCAGCCAGCCGAGCACCAGGCCGTGCTGCGGGTCAGCAAGCGAACGCAGTTACCCCCAATCCCGTCGATGAGACCGATCATTTTTATTGTTCGGAAACGAACATGATCAGTGTCCAGATCGAAGGTAACACGCTTGCTGCCTCTGGTGTGGTCCAATTCCGCCTCGACGCAGCTGTTGGCGGCACAAATAGTACGATTCGATTGTACGATGAGTCCAAGCAGCAATGGCACGACGTGGTGGTCATCCTCGAGCAAGTCGACGCGTTCACGACCAAGGCGACGTTTGTCGACCGCTACGTGTTCCTCAACCGCACCGACTTCAACTTACTTGTGGTGCCCGCTTGCGACATTATGGGCACAAGCAGCCAGGAGCCAGTGACGGGGTCTGCTTTAAGACCGCACACGTCCACGCCGTACCACTGGTCGCATCGCGCGACGGTCCCCTCCGATCCTACAATCCGAGTGAAAGTGAGCGATCCAAGTGTGACAGGCTGGAGGTGGAGCGGCCGATTTTCTCTCCATGACGTCAGTGAATGTGCGTTCAAACTCAGTAACAAGTACACGAGCCAGGTCCATACAATTCGCGTTGAGGTGAGAGTTGAATCCACGATCCGAGTATTCGTCGTCGTGTCCAGTGAAGACTCCGCTCCGTATCCATTGTATCGTGTGGTTAACTCCTCGGCCCAAGAAATTATCCATTTCAAGCAGTCGTTTGAAGGGGGCAGCGGCGAGTTGTCAGAGCAGGCAGCATCGTCGGTGGACTATAGCCGCGGTGTCACTCAGCGATTGTTCCCCGGCGAGAGTGCGTGCTTTGGGTGGGACGAAGGCTTTTTCTTGCAATCACTTGAGCGCGTACTCGAGATCTCGTACACAGTGGAGTCAGTGCACACTAAGGTACTGCTGGACCAGCCAGGCGAGGCCAAGCGGATTGAGCTGCCTGCGACTTCGACGAAGCCTGCGACTAGTGTGTATGTGCACTGGTACCTGAACGGTGTCACGAAGACTGTCCATATCCACGACACACAGCTGCCGCGAGACAAGCACACAGGGAAGCTCAACATTGACGCGGCACAGGACGCGCAGAGCAGAGCAAGAGGGATCGCCCCCGTCATGTCGGAGATCGCGTTCGAGCTCAAGATGCCCAATATGATGCTGTCCATTCTAAACAGCACACCGGAGGAGGTGTTGCTCTTCACTGCTGAGCACTTTGACTTCAAGTTTGCGAGCTCGCGAGGCCAACACGACGAGATCGAAGTCAAGATCGGCTCTTTTCAGCTCGACAACCAATTAGCGAATGCAGTCTTCCCCGTGGTGTTCACACCGACTCCGCTTAGCACATCGATCACCTCGACTGCTCTACAGTCGCCATCCAAGCCACCAACGAGCCCTCCGCTCAGTCCCAACAGCGGTGGCAGCCCCGAAGATAAGCCACTCGATGCCGCAGATACGTTCTTCCATTTATCGGTCTTCCGTCTAAGCTACGGCGAGGATGTCGACTACATCAAGTACCTCTCCGCGATGGTCCAGCCCGCACGCTTGCAAGTGGACGACTTTCTGATCATCTCGGTCGCGCTGCTGTCCTCCGACTACCTGCACGTTGTGCATCGGCATTACCCTCCAAAGGAAGCACGAAAGGAGTCCGTGGTTGACCCGGACAATGGTGTGAGAGACACGCCATTAACGGCGAGTGGTGGTCCGAATGGTGAACTGGGGGCACCTTCGGCAGCTGCCGTAGAAGATCATGAGACGGTCGTGCTAAAAAAGATCCCGCCCTCGGAGCGTCGCATGTACATCGAAACACTCGAGCTGCATCCGTTCAAGATCCAGGTGACGTTCCAGCAGAATAACCTGAGCAAGGCGCCGCTGTTTGACGACGGCTCGTCCAACTTTTTATTGCCGGTGGTCTTCATGGTGCTCAAGTCGAACCTCGTGAACGTTGACTCGGCTTCCATCAATCTGAACGCGCTCCACGTCTACCACTCGTTCACGACCAAAACTTTCATGCTCTCCGCGATCCAGCAGCACTACGCGTTCCAGGGCATTCTTCAAATGTATTCGCTGTTGGGGTCGGCCGACATTCTCGGTAACCCACTCGGTCTTGTCAAAAACCTGGGCACGGGCGTCAAGGACTTTTTCTACGAGCCGATGGCGGGCATGGTCAAATCCCCGCAGGAGTTTGTCTTCGGGCTCTCGCGCGGCACAGCAAGTCTGGTCAAGAACTCGGTGTACGGCACGTTCAACGCCGCGAGCAAGTTTACGGGCACTTTGTCATCGGGCATCGCGGCGCTCTCGATGGATGGAGACTACATAAAGGCGCGGAACACGCGCAATCGACAGGAAGTCGCAACGCACATCGGTACGGGGCTCTACTATGGCACGAAGCAGCTCGGTCAGGGCATTTTGGCGGGCGTCTCGGGCGTGATTACGGCGCCCGCGATGGGCGCCTACAACAACGGGCTCACGGGGTTTGTGGAAGGCATCGGCAAAGGTCTCATCGGCGTGGCCGTCAAGCCCACTGCGGGTATTCTCGATCTAGCTGCAAAGACTACAGCGGGCATCACAGCGACCGCCACTGTGTTCGACAAGAAGGCACGCGACACGCGCATGAGGTTGCCACGCATGATGCACACGGGTGACAAGCGCCTCCGTGTGTATTCGACGGACGAGGCGATGATCTGCCAGCTGCTGCATCGCCTGCCGCAGAAGCTGCTCCGCAACGAGCACTACGAGGCTCACGTGTTTGTGCCGGTGAACCGCGCGGTCGTCGCGACCTCGCACCAGTTTTTCCACGTCGATTTCAACTCAATCGCGGGCGTCGCGCCATCCCACCCGCGCATCACGTGGAAGTTCCCGCTGAGCAGTGTCTGGGGCGCCCAGAAATCGGCCAAGGGCGTCAGCATCTTCATCGGCACGGCCTCGCACGTGAGCCTGACCAGCACGAGCAGCTCGGCGCCATCATCGCCGTCCTCGGGTGCTCACAGTTCGCTCTCGTCCCAATCGCCCGTGGTCACGAAGAGCTCCATGACGACTGTGCTCGTGCCCATGAAAGAGTCAGACGTCGCGACCATGGACCGGCTCGTCAAGTGTGTCTCGGAGCTCGTCGCGAAGCAGCGCGAGCGCGCGCCAGTAACGGAGACGTTCTCGTCCCCGCTGCCGCGCAACTCGATCGGGATGGTGCTCGAGCCCGTGCGCGACGCGAACAAGGTCGCGGGCTACGAAGGCTACGGCGGGCGAGTCGTCGACGTGTTTGTCGGCTCAGTGTGCTACCGCGCCGGCGTCGAAGTCGGGGACATCATTGTGGGCTTCGGCGACCAGAAGTTTGAGTCCGGCGATCACGGCAGCGCGCTGCGCACCCAGCTGTCGATGATGCGCAAGGGCGACACGCTCGAGCTCATGGTGCTTCGCCACGGCGCGATCAAGCACATCAGCGTCGTCACCGAGTGATGGCACCGACCATAGACAACTTTCATCGATGCGTATGTACTCAGTCCACAACACAAACTTTGCGTGTACAATAGATCAAACTACTCGAACGACACGCGCGGTGTCCTGTTCTTCTCTGTGTGCTTGCTCGGGGTATTCTCTGCATCGCGCGCCGCCTGATTCTCCACACGCGGCCCTAACTCTTGAGTTTGGTCACCGTGTGGGTGTCAGGTGTGCGAGGTTTCTACTTACTTGCTACTACCACTATTACTACACGGCAGTACTTGACACACACTTGTTCGCCCACACCATCGGCGGGATCACATGGTCACGTTCGTCGGCTCGTTACTTCTGCATGACCTTGGTCGCGCGGAACGTGAAGTCTTCGAAGTACTCGCGCTCGCGATCCACCGAGTCGAGCATACGCCACTCGGGCGTGTCGACAACTTCCTGGTTGATGAACTCGTTGTCGACGTACTTGATGTCGGCGTCGTCAATCACATCCGGAATCCACTCGGGTTCAACCTTCTTCTGCTGCAGTGCCTCCCAGTCAATGCCGTAAAAGTATGGGTGGTTCATGATGGAGAACGGCACAGCCTCATCAGCACCGAGACGCTTGGTCGTATCGCGATCAATGAGACCAGCCAAAAGCGATTGAGCTTCCTCGGGCAGCTCCGGGGGAATGTATATCGGCCCTTCCTTGATGTTACGGTACATGATGGCAGTGTTTTCGTCCTTAAACGGTGTCCGCCCCGTGAACATCTCGAAAATCAGAATGCCCAGACTCCACCAGTCGCAGCCCTTGTTGTACTCTACCACAGATCCCTTCTTGTCTGCCGCGGCAAGCACTTCTGGAGCGATGTACTCAGGCGATCCAGCAAGCGAGTGCGACTTCGGCTTGTCGGTGGCAGCCTTCTGGCTGTAAGTAGACAGTCCGAAGTCCACAAGCACGATGTGACCATCCTTGGCGACGAGCACATTCTCAGGCTTCAGGTCTCGGTAGATGATGTCAAGACTGTGAAGGTGCGCAAGACCCGCCACCAGTTCCGCGGCGTACAGCTGAATACGGCCTGGTGTCAGCTTCAGCTCCTCACTCTTGTTCAGGTTCATGTGGTGGCGCAGATCACCTCCGTTGTAAAACTCCATGCCCATGTACACCTTGTCCTCATTCTGGAACGCAAACAGCAAGGACGCAACGAACGGGTGGTGAATGTCCCGCAGCATGTCGCGCTCGATCTTCGCATTTCGGCGATGGTTTTCGTCCATGCCAATCTTGGAAATAATCTTGATCGCGTAGACGCGCCCGTCACGAGCGCGTGCTGAGACGACACGACCAAAGGAACCCGTGCCCAGCACCTTGAGCAGTTCGAAGTCTTCGATTTTGAGCGTCGAGCGTGATTTACCACGGTTCCCAGCAGAGGTGGTAGCAGGGGTCGGTGCGGCGACATTGTATCCGCTGCTGCTGCCCGTGTTGCCGCTTTTGACTGAGATCATCGACGACGCGAGCGGGTTCTCCTCTTCGTAGACTGACTGGGACGATGTGATCGATTGGCCGTGCGGCGTGTCGTCCATGTCATCGTCAACCTCTTCAGCCTCACCCGACAGAATCATGCTGGCTTGCTTCTGGTACTCCTTTCGCCGCGAGCTGTCGAGGTCGTTGACGGCGAAGCGGTAGTACTTCCAGGCGTTGTTCTGGAACTTGAGCTCGCCCGAGACATGCGTGAGGATGCCTGCGCGCATGAGGCACGAGCCCAGCAAAATCGCCTCTTCGACAGTCGAGCAGGTCACACCACCGGCCATGGGGCGGTTTGGGCCGTGGCATAGCATCCAATCGGTTGCCTCCTTGCCCGTGATCACGCACGGGTGCGGCTTGAGGTACAGCGAGCGGTCCTTGCTGGGCACTTCCTTGCGCATCTGCTCGGCGCACGACCAGAGCTGCCAGAGCGACGGCTCGCGCACAATGCGGCTCGAGATGCGGATCTTGCCCTGCACTTTCTTCATCTTGCCGCCGGGGCGCAGCTGCAGGTCGTACCACGCCACGCGCTCCTCGCCGCTCGTGTTGAGGTCCTCGATGCTCAGCAGCAGGCGGCCGAGGTCGTCCGAGTCCACGCGGCCCTTGTCCTTGCACTTGACCAGCACAAACTTGGCGCGCGCGAGGTTCACCTGCGTGCCGAACGTGTACTCCTCAGCCGCGGCCGCGACGCCGATGCCCAGCGGCTGGTGCGACTCGACCGCGCTCTCCATGGACTTGAGCACGGCCGACTTGAGCGGGCTCCACACCGGGTGGAGCTGCCGGATGGGCGGCGTGCGCTGCTTCTCGCCCTTGATCTCGCGCATGTTGGCGTCCAGCAGCACGAGCGTGCAGTAGACGTTGCGCGCGCGGAACGAGTCGCCCGCGGGCAGCAGGTCGCGCGCCTCGATCGGCGTGAGCTTGAGCAGGAAGCGGCGCTTGGACTTGAACTGCACGCGCGCGCCGACGCCGCTCACGCTGCGCTCCGACGCGCTCGACGGCGCCTTGCTCAGGCGCCGCATCGGCGGATCTGTCACCAGCAGCACAGGGGAAACCAACGATGGTGAGAGACACGTCCCAACGACGCGCCAACGATCCAGGTACACGAGACCATCGAGAACGCACCGGAGGAGGACTGCATGGGCGTGGGGGGAGATCTGCGAGGGGGGGAGCAAGGCGGCGTGGAGGGAGGTGCGTTTCCCCAACTCTCTTCTCTCTCTCTCTCTTCCTTACTTGTTCCTGTCAATAGTGACTGAGTACCGCCATCATGGGGCGAGGGAAAAACACAAACAAACGTCAGTGCGGGAAGGAGGGCAGTACCGGGTCGTTTCGAATAGGTACGCATTGGAACTTCGAAATCGCGAAGAATACAAAAAACAAAAGAGGACCTCAGAAGGCAAGTGGGGACGATAAAAACGTGGAATCTGGAAATGCAAACGTGAAAAATGGTGTTTTTGACGAAACGCGGCGGGAGAGGATGAGCAGCTCGTGGGTCTTGGTGTCTTCGTCGGAATGGGTGTTGACTTGAAGATGGTTTTGACACACGCTATGGGGTCTGCGTGCCAACCAAGCGGACAAGCTGGCATGGCCTCGCCGCGTCCAATGCCATCCATGCCAACGGATAACCAAGGTCGTGGCATCGTCGGCGCCGACTCGTCGTACGTTCTCATTCCGTGCGTAGAACGCTGTGGCGACCCGCGGCCCTGGAGATATCTCCCGGCTTCGCGGCTGAAGCCTTCCTTGATTTCCTTCTGGATTCTTCAGCACGGCTAAACGGCGCATTTTGGTACCGTACGATGTGGATGAGAAACCCTTCCCCTTTCGCAGTCGTCGTGTTTTGCCTCCGCGGCATGGAAGTTGGGGCAACCCAATGACACGGCGAACCCACTGGTGGTGCACTTCCCTCTCTCTCTCCCTTTTGGCCCACGCTGGCGCCAGCCCAAAGGTTGCGCGAAGGTCGCTCCAGCTCATGACTCACATGCCCGCAACATTTTCTATTGGGTCACTCCGGTCTGGCGTCCCCTGAGTTGCGGCTTGCCAACTTGGCTTTTTGTTGGTTTGGTCTGTCGACGGTCGGTCTCTCGCCGTCGCTCGTCGTCGCAGCGCATCGCCCAGTGCACCCGCGCGCGCACGCACCCGGCGTCGCCAACGTTGGGCGGAACGGAGAATCCAACAAAAGTCGCCCCCCACACACACGCCGTTTCGTCTCCCAACACCAACTCGTTGGGCGTCCGCCGGCCAACGTCCCCACTCCCAACTCTTCCCCCCAAGGCGCGGAAGATGGCGCCGGGCTCGAGTGGCTCGGGCGGCGGCGCGCCGTGGATCCCGCTGCGCGACGACTACTTCGAGACGCCGCTGCTGTCGCACAAGGAGACGCAGTACCTCGTGCGCAAGGCG
>JAMFLL010000641.1:0-30104 GCA_027475725.1 Pythium rhizo-oryzae | reverse complement strand
GTTGGGCGTGAGCATGACGATGCTGGAGAAGCGCGTGCCGAGCGGGTCGTCGTACACGCTCGGCGTCGAGCCGCGCGGGTCGATCGACGAGGCCGCGACCGTGCGCGTCTCGCCCTCGTCCGCGGCCTCGTTGTTCCGTCGGCGCATGTACACGCCGATGACCACCATGGCGGCCACGCCAAGCGCGCCGACGGCCGCCGCAAAGAACGAGAGCGTGGCGCCGTTCTTGCCGGCCACCTGGCGCGCCACCTTGGCGTTCGCCTCCTGGATCTGGAGCTCGGCCTGCGCCTCGGGCGAGAGCGTCGTGGCTGCGGGAGCCGCCGGGGGCGCGGCCGTGCTCACGGGCACGCTGGGCGTCGTGGGCGCCGGCAGCACACCGGCCGAGCCGTCGCCCACGGCCGCCGCCGCGTCGCCCGCCGAGCCGGCGCTGCCGTCGTGGCGCGAGCCGTCGCCCGGGAAGTGGATGTCGTCGCCGCCGTGGCCGTGCGAGCCGCTGGACGAGCCGTGCGTGTCGATCACCGCGGCCGTCACGGTCGGCGTGGGCGACGGCGCCGCCGTGGTCGGCTCGGGCGTCGTGGGCTCCGCCGTCGTCGGCTCCGGGGTCGTGGGCTCGGGCGTCACGGGCTCGGCCGTGGTCGGCTCGAGCGCTTCCGCTGGCGCGAGCACGCCGACGGTGGCCGGCTCGAGGTCGTCGATCTCGCGGGACTCGGTCTTGGGGGCCGACGCCGACAGCGACAGCGGGAACTTGAGGCTCTTGGAGCTCGTGGCCACGCCAAAGTGCTTCTCGTAGTCGGGGCCGGCGGCGTCGGGCACGTCGAACATCATAAAGTAGAACGGCGTGGGCGTCGCGGCCTGCGCGGCCCACTGCGCGAACGCGGCAAAGTACTGGGCCGCGTTCTCGGGGTTCGCGGCGTTGCCGTAGGCCGCCGGGCCGTCCGAGGGCCAGCCCGTCTCGGTGAGCCGCGCCTTGCCGCCGTACTTGGCCGTGAACTGGCCCCACTGCGCGCTCAGCGCGCCCTGCATGTCGCGCGCGCCGCCGGTCGTGAAGAACGGGTAGATGTTGGCGCCCACGACGTCGCTCGCGGCCGCCACGGGCGCCGCGGCGCCCGCGTGGAGCCACTCCTCGAGCCGCTGGACCGTGCCCACGGGCACGTTGGCAGCGGCCGTGCCACGGAGCGCGGCCTTGACGCGCGCGATGACCTCGGCGATGCGCGCGCCCGAGGGCGTGAGCAGGTTCTCGTTGCCGGCGTAGATGGCCACGACCGTGTCGGGCGCGGCGGCGGCGGCGCGCACGGCGGCCTGGATGTCCTGCTCCAGGTACGCGTACTCGCCGTCGCCGTCCGGGGACTGCATCTGGATGCCGAGCGCGACCTTGAGCCCGGCCTTGCGCGCCGCGTCCACGACGCTGTGGCCGTAGAACTGCGCGTGGTACGTGCGCACCGCGTCGAAGCCCTGCGCCGCGATGAGCGCGAAGTCGCGCTCGAGCAGCGCGGCCACGCCGGACGGCGAGTAGTCGGGCGAGTAGAACGGCGAGTAGCAGACGCCCGCGGCGTCCGCGGCGCCGAGCGCCACGGCCACAACGGCGGCCAGCGCCGACGCGACCACACGCAGCATGCTGTGGACGAACGGAGCGAAGAGAGAGAGAGATAACGAGCGCCGCGTAGTGTCGACTACGAGCGCCGTTGGGGTATTGTCCGGGTTTCCTGCCTGCGGTCGGAAGGAAATGGAAATGCTGCAGGGTTTGCCCCCTCTGCTGGACGCCGTCCGGAGTCCGCACGGGTTCCCGGACGGACCTGTGTGGATGGGGGGATGGGGGACGGACGGCAACTGCATGGCGCACGTGGACTCCGCGCGGGTCGACAAGGGCTAGGGGGGTGGGGATGATTGAGCCCTAATCGCATGGAGTGTTCAGCACCTGAAAGTGTCTATTACAGTAGATATACGAATAGATGCACATATGCACTGATATAGAGTTGATTATAGGGTATTCGCTTGGACGGGATAGAGTCGGTCAGCGTGACTTATGTTCTTGCTGGGCAATTGTGCGAAACGATGGGACGAATGGTGCGATCCCGAGACGACCGCGCCGCGTCAGCATCCCAAATCTACGGCAAGTCGATCGGCTCGATGGATTTATAGACTGCTTCCGGAACGCAGCGCCATGATGATGGCCGCACGCGATGCTGCTCGGATGCACCCAGTTCGCGCTGCGCATGACGCTGCGTGTACCACCGTGGGCGGTGCCATCATGGCACATTGCCAGTGGCACTGCCACCATACAATCTACAATACCGTGACGGATAGTCACGCGCGCGCTCGCGTGAGCGCTCCGGACTCCAGCTGGGTCCCGGCAAGTTTCCACCGGGTCGGCCATGCGCGGCCGCATCGAAAACGAGGCGACGCCGGTTGGACGGTTAGACGCACCCAACCCTTTTTCCTGTCGTGGGTCGTGAGGGCGGCGCAGCTGCTTGGCGCGCACAGCACTCGCGCCTCAACGAAATCCACCGCACGCGCTCAGCCACGACCCTGGATTCCAGCGCGATCGTCACGACGGACGCGCGCTCGCGTCGCCTGCTTGCTTGTTTCGGAACTCCCATCCAGCGTCCGGACTCTGAACTTGCGGACGACGCGTCCAGCGCATCCAGCGTCCAGAGTCCACGGCCCCACGTGGCGCGCCGGTCAGGTCCGCGCAGGGCGTCAGCAACCTTGCATGGCGGCCGGCCGCAGCGGCCAATGGTGGCCCGTCGCTGTCCACATCCGCTTCAACTGGCACTGGAAGTGTCGTCCAATTGTGAAGACAGTTTGGAGCTGTTGACAGAACAGACGGGACGTACTCGACTCATAACGGTTCCACAACAGTTCTTAACTCCACCGCCCCAGAACAAAACCCCATCCCCTTCTAAACCGATTTGTGTAGCCATTTGACATGAGATATGCTGCTCCCCACACGAAGCGACGCGGAAGGCTCCGTTGTCCAGCTCTCTCTCTCTCTCTCTCTCTCCATGGGACGCGCCGCACGGCGGTTGCAAGTTGCCAGGAACTGGACGTGCCTTTCCTGAGTATGCGCAGGGCCAGTGCGTGGCCGCCGTGGCGCATCCGCGTGCGTTCCGGGAACGCGGCCGCAGTGCCTCGAGAAGCGCGGGATCGGCGGTGCCGCCCCGGCAGTGCGGATCCGGCTCTACTCATGGACTCGCGCAAAACGCACACCTCTGCGGTGAGCTGATCCAGTCGTTTCCTCTTCTTCTAGCTTGCTCTCTTGATCCGTGTGTTTCGTTGCCCATGGCGCGTTTCCGACGCCAGCAGCGCCGCTCGAGCGCTGCTGCTGCTCTCGGCGCATTGCGAAATCTTCGCCATCCGACGCACGTCCGGATACCACCCCCACAACTCCACCACCCAAGCTCCTCCCCCCAGCCATGTTGAAGTGGCTCTTCGTCCCGACGCTGGCCGCCGCGCTCTCGGCGGTCGCGCGCGCGCAGGTGCCGGCGCCCGGCAGCGTGATCGACTACGCCACGGCCTGCGGGCTCGCGACGCCCGAGGCGAGCATCATCAAGTTCTCATTCGGCGACGGCGCGCAGCTGATCCGCGACGGCGACATCGTCACGGCCTCGCTCTCGCTCGACGCGGCGTTCCACGACGACCCGCCGGCGTCGGTCGCGATCAGCGCGCCCGGCGTCAAGTGCGGGCGGTCCGTGTTCGAGTTCGACGCGAGCGACCCGTCCACGTTCGACCAGACCGTCACGTGCCGCACGGACGGCGGCGTCGTGCCCGCGGGGCTCGACGGCTCGCTCGTGGACATCGCGCTCGCGATCGACTTCAACCAGCCGTCCGCGTCGATGGAGGCGCTGCTCAAGGAGACCATGCGCCGCACGTGCCTCAAGCTGCTGCTCCAGCGGCAGCTCGGCGACTCGGGCCAGGGCGGCGGCACGGGCGACCCGCACCTCACGACCTTCGACAAGGTCAACTACGACTTCCAAGTGCCCGGGGTCTTCCGGCTCTTCCAGTCGCGCAACCTGCTCGTGCAGGTCTTCCAGGAAAAGTGCGCGCCCGTGGCGTGGCGCGGCGACAGGGCCCCAAGCTGCTACCAGGGCGTCGCCGTGGCGTTCGCCGGCTCGGTCGCCAAGTTCTTCATCCAGGACGGCAAGATCCAGGTCGGCAAGGGCACGAGCAGCCTTGGCTGGCTCTCGGTCGAGCGCCTCAAGGGCAAGACCGACGGCTACCGCATCTTCGTCGCGGCCGACCACGCCACGTTTGTGGACGTGACGCTCGGCACGTGGATCAACAACTACGCGTACCTCAACATCGCCGTCAAGGCCTCGCCCTACTTCAAGGACCCGACCGTGCGCGGGCTGCTGGGCAACTGGAACGGCGATAAAAGCGACGACCTGCGCGACAACGCGCAGCTCGCGCGGCTCCACGGCGCGGCGCTCGACAACAACCTCTTCACGTGTGTGGGCGACGCGTGCACGCCGCTCCTCGAGCCGGCGTCGCTCAAAGACGACATGGCGCGCGGCCTGCCCAACAACATGACCATGCTCCACCAGAGCTACGTGCCCGTGAGCCCCGCGGGCATCCCGCTGCGCGCGTTCGCGCCCGCGCTCGTGCCGTACGTGGCGCCCAAGACGCGCCACCTGCGCGGCCAGGGCGCGCCCTCCAACTCCTCGGGCAACGCCAGCGACACGATCACGTTCCCGCCGTCCCACGCGCCCGACTTGAGCCACGACGACGCCGCCTTCGAGCGCGTCACGCAGCGCGCGCACGAGCTGTGCCCGCAGGTCATCAGCAGCGTGCCGGCGTGCAGCAAGTACGTCCCCAACACGGCGTACTATACCGAGACCGTGTGCGAAGCCGACGCGGTGCTCATGGGCGATCTCTCGGTCGTCGACAGCACCAAGCTCAGCTACCTGCGCGAGTGCCGGCGCATGCTCGACGGGCACATCGAGGGCAACTCCTCGACGGTCGCGGAGATGAAGGCCATGGTCGCGGACCGTGCGACGCTCATGTTCGGCGACATCTCGACGTGCGCGAACCACTGCTCGGGCCACGGCACGTGCCTCGCCGCGGGCTGCAAGTGCGACGACGGCTTCACGGGCTTCATGTGCGACATCGCGATCTGAGTGCTGCGGCTGCGGAGCTGCGAGGACCTCTCGAAGCGAAGAGAGGCTCTCGCGTGTGCGGACATGAGTGTCTGCGTCCATGCGAATACATCTTGTGAGGTTCCTGCTTGGTCTCTTTTGTGATGGCATTCTTCTTCGACCAGTCTTGGCTATGCATGAGAGGACGACCCACTTCCGTGATTTGCAGGCAACAGGAACAAGGCGACACGTAAATGCAAATCTATATCCTGGATGCGTTTCCTCTTCGAACCCGCGCACCCATCTTCCTTCCTTCCCTACCTACCTAGTTCATGCGGCCAATGCAGTTGAACGCGCCACAGTCGCAGCGAATTGCCTCGTCTTCGATCGGGAACTTGTAGTCGTAGGTCACTTCTTCAAACGCCTCGATCGTGCGTTTGGCGAAAATCACGATCTTCTTCTCGTTGTTCTCAACCACAACTACGCGTGCGAATGCCTTCGGATCGCATGAGTGGTTCATGAAGCGGGCAAGATTGCCACAACGCGTCGCATCGATGATCGTTCTCTCGTCCAGACGGAACATGTAGCAACTGCCAATGCCCATTTCTTCGTATTGCTTCTCGCGCACATCAGCAACGGCCTGAGAGATCATCTGCCCTTGGTACTCGACAATCATTTGACCTTCGACAAACTTCTCTTTCGTGAACAGTCCATACCCGTGGATCTTGGACTTCAACACTTCGAGTCGCTCGCTGAACGGGCGACGGCGCAGCTCTCGGTATTGCATCGCGATCGGCAAGTGCTCCAGATCCATTGGTACACCCGCTTGCTTCTCCTTCGCGCCTGCGGTTGATGTGTCACCGCCACCATCAGTTCCACTCGCAGCACCATTTGTAGCCGTGGTCGTGGTCTGCGCCGTCTTCTCGAGCGGCAGCTGAACATTACTGTCTCGAGTTGCGTCCTTGTTGAGTCGTCGGCGCGTGGCTCGCAAAGCTGCTTCCTCTTCTTCGTCAATTTGGCGATCTAATCCGTCCGTGCGCACAGCACCGGACGACATTCGAGCGTGCTCTTCTGCCTCAACGACTTGCTCGACCTCACGGATAGCCAATGCCATCTCCGCTGCAGGCGGTAACCGGTGTGAAAACACGTACACATGATCTCCTGCCTTGGCCTCCTCGTCATCGACCAAAACCTCCTGTCCGCGACGGCGTTTGCGTTGATTCTGTTGCTGACGATGGCGTTGCAAAATGAAACGACGCCGTATCGCTGTCGTTGCAACGTGGGGTAGCGACTCGATCTCTTGTGCGATTTCAGGTACACCGAACCCGAAGAAGTGGTGGCCAAGGAGTCCGTACGAAAACCAGGAGCGCCGATTCAAGAACGGGTTCTCCTCTGCGGATGCGAAGCAGTGAGCTTCCTCGTAGAGGCTGACGATCCGACTGCGCAGCTCAAGTAGCGCCTCCGTTGGCGACGCCGCGACAATGGGGTTCTCCTTGTCATCAGACGCTGTGATCTTGAACAGAGCTTTCGGACTCGAGAATTTACGATCTTGTGCATCCTTCCCGGTCGTAGACTTGCGCGTCTCAACATCTGTGCTCGTGACCACGCACTCATACACACAACGCACACCCAAGTGCCGAGTACTCCAGTACACACGCGTGCTTCTAAAGCCGAGCGGATAAACGGCGTCCCGGCTGTAGAAGGATGGATTGCCGATCACAACATGGCCGAGTGAGTGCACGGTGAGCGCACCAATCCGAAAGCAGACTTGTCTCTTCAGGTGCAGAGCGTTCATGCGCTTTTTTGTATCTCCGAAGATGCTGGAGAAATCCACGCGGACACAATGACGAGGCTCCTTGACGAGAGGGCTCCACTGCGGCGGCGGCGCTGAGGCTTCAACGGCGACGGCGCTGGTGGAAGCTGGATTCTCAGCAAGAGCTAATCCGGTCATGGCCTCGTTGGCATCTGACACAGGCACTGCGTCTTCAGGCTGCTCGGTACGAATGCTGATTTCGCTTTGCGTTTGAACGCTTTCAAGCTCATGAACGTGCGGGTCCTGCAGCTGGAATTTCTTGGTCACTTGCTGAACATGGCTCGGCATCGGGCAGCACGTTTCTCCGTTCGGTAAGAATACTACACCTTTATCCAAAGCACATGGGAAATGATAGTGCCTCGGGCATCGTGATACACAACATCCAAGGGTCGCGCCGAGGACGCCACAGCCATCACAGCGGTTCGTCTTGCTGCGCGACAGTGCTTTTTGACATCGCTGGAGTACGCCACTCGAATCTTCATAGACCTCCGACGACCACAACGCACAATTGAGGTGAACCCATTGATCCAACTCCACATAGACCAGCCGGCCGCACGCTGAACTGTCACCGACGATGAAACACAACGAGCAATAACGATTGTCTTCAACGGCAGGAGGTGCTGCTGGCATCGTCAAGTCCGACGCGATCTCACGAGTGGTCCCAAGCGGTTGTGCCCTCGTCAGGTGAACTGTTGGCCGCTTCAACTCTACGTCTTGAGCTGCCGATAGTGTTCCTAATTGTGCATCCTCAGTTTTAGTCGGAGCCTTCGAGTCGTCTGAGAGTGATGGCTTCCCGTTCACACCGCTACAATCTGGCCCCACCGAGGAGACAGAAGAACCCGTCGGTGAAATCTCTTCGTCCATAACGGTATCATCACCTTCACCGTCCTCTGCTTGCAAGCGTAACAAGTGCTTCTTTCCAGCGCGTCGCTCGTACTGCTTTTTGATTTTCTCGATTTCCTCCTCCAGGGTCTCGTTGTTATCAACGAGCAGTGACTTGATAAGCGACTGACTGAGGCGTCCTTCTTCTCTTTCCAGTAGATGAAACACCACCCGTTGGAGTGGAGCCCATCCATACAGTAAGTGGACGCACACAACCAACGCGGCGCAGCTTGAAGCTTGCGAAGCTACAGTTGCAATCGCGTGCGGTTCTTTCTGCTTCTCAATACCTTGCTGCGAGTAGAAATTCTCAGCTTTCCGTGTGAGCTTACGAGCGGCAGCACGAGGACCTCGGGCATAGCGCTTGTATCGAAGGTAGCGAGCTGCCTTTTGGAATAGCCACGCTGGAAGAAGGGCATCTTGGTGTTTTCCAGACCGTCTTACCCAATCTTCCTGGAAATTCACGCTGCGGTAAGCCAGATTCTTGAGGCATTCTTCTCCAATCCGCAGTACATAGAGATAGATCGCGAGATTATCCTTCCACTCATTCCAGATTTGAGCTTGACGCATCTGACCCCGAGCCTCGACCCATCTTGCATCACACTGAGAGCGAGTGCGTTGAATCTTGGCCAAAAACAGTTGACATTTTGCAAGATGCGGAGTCATACGCAGGTGTTCGCGTTCATGGCTCCGGCATGCACAGCAAACGTATTGAGCGTTGGGGTCGTTCACGAGATCTTCGTACTTCTTTGGATCTTCAACGAATATAGGGTCGCACCGGGGGTGTGCCCAACATTCGCACGCATCACACTGAATCAAGTCGGCATCTTCAGCTGTCCATCTATCTCCACACATGGGACACTTCTCAGCATCCTTGCGCTGTCGCCGGGTATCAGCCGCCCACACCTGCAGAAGATCTTTCGTCTTCGCACTCATCAGACTCTGCTCAGACTTTTGTGACTCGCTGCAACTGAGGCAGACATCACGATCATTGCTGTAGCTGGCTCGTGGCTGAGTCTTGTTGCAACACTTACATGCCATACAGCTTGAGCAATAAAATGAGTCACCGACGGAAAGATGGCCACCACTCGTGGATCCCTCAGGATGGTCGAGGTCATAGTCAGATCCGATCGCAGGAAGCAGACACTTGCCGTGGAAGGTTCTGTCACAATTCTTGCATTGCATCCATCGGTTCTCGTCCTCGGCCTCAGCGTCCTTATCGTGTGGCTTCCCGCACAACTCGCACATCTCGCAGTTAGCGCAACGCCAATAGGTGTGGATTGGGTGCTCAGTAGACTCGAACTTTCTCTCATCCACACCACAGCAGAACGTATGGAAACCCTCTCCACAGTCGATGCAGAACACCATGTCTTCGTCTTGGAAACCTCGTGTGCCACAGATGCCGCACGCATCAACCCAGCAGAAAGCGTGAGCGCCACTTCTCGAGTGCATCGTCAAGTAATACTGCACAACTGAATGCGGCTTCGGTGCCAAACTGAGCTCATTTTGCGGTGTGAAGGACACACCAGTGTTGCTGTTCAAGGCGCGCTTCTTTTCCAACGCCGGCTTTGCTGACGGCAGTGACGATTCCGTCGACAGAGTCCCGTTCGTCTCCAGTCGGGTTGCAGAAACGTCGGTAACCACGTCACTTCCTGGCACAGTCATGGTCATCATGTTTTGTTCTGCCGCACTTGGCATACTATCTCGAACGTCGACTTCATTTCCTCCCTCGAGTTCAGGCTCGTCGCGCACGTCAGTCTCCGTCGATTCGTTTTCGTTGTCCTCCTCCTCCTCCTCCTCGTCATCATCTCCATCGTCGTCTTCGCCGTCACTGCCGACACCAAGTCTCGTCTTGCCAAGTTGAGAATTATTTGGGAGCTGACGCTTCGCAGCGAATACCAAAGCGTCGTAGTGTTTTCCCCCACGTCGCTTCATCCTGGTCTTCGGTGCGATTTGGCGAAGAATCTTTTGCCCCTGGCCGTAAAATCGCCAAGCTTCTCGCCAAATAAGAAAATCTCGATCGCGCGAGTTAAATGTGACCGCGTTGAGACAAAGCAATTCAAAGTCGTCTCGAAAGTCACGGAAGTTAACCCGCTTGTAGACGTTGTCAAGAACCTTTTGCTGCATGGTCGCAAGGTCCATGGGTTGCTTAATCACATCAAAGTACGTCGGAGCGATCAATTTCGTCACTGGTTCCTTGAAGAGATCAAGCTTGTCCTCCATCTTGAGCCTGTATAACACTCGGAGCAGTCGTACTTTTCGGCAACTGAGACACTCGTAGTTATTGAGCACGCGCATATCGTAGGAATCCTTGAACTGGAGCTCTAATGCGCGTTCCTCATCAGCAAGTCGTGCAGATTTGGATATCGCAGCCACAGTGGTGTTGGCTGCTTTTGCTGATCCAGACAATGCTTCTTCTTCGCCATCGTCCTCATTGTCGTCGTGCTTGATGCTGAGGTCAGGAAGCTGAGCTCGGAAGTCTAAATCAAATTCAATCCCAACTTGTTGGGTTCGGCGACGAAAAGCAGGATGGGGATCTGGTTCACAGTGCGGGTGCACCCAGAGATCACACGAAGAACACTTGAGCAATGCCGCAGAGTCGTCCAACAGGTTATCATCCAGGGCAACGTTGCACACAGCACATTGACTTTTGCTATCGTAGACAACGATGCAGCTGTCGCACAGAGACACGACTTGAAGGGGCAAGCGCCACCGAAACCATCGACTTGACGAGGTAGTGCTGCAACCCGCACAAGCCACACATTCACGGCACACAAATCCCATCTTGATATCGTCAACGAGAATCGATCCGTCTTCCGGACTAACCAGGGGGAACTTGTCGTGCGGAGGGTCGCAGCAGTACGAATGGAAGGCATTGTCACACTTGATGCACGGGACAAGCGCCTTTTCTCCGAGGAACGCGTTCGATTCCCCATCAATGATTGGAGCCAAACCGCATCTTTTGCAGTGTCCACTGGATGTGGCGGGTGACGACTGGATACTTGTGGAGTTCGGAAAGACAGCAAGCTGAACATCTCGTGACTCGGCTTCCTGGGTGGAGTTATGGGCGGGGCTGGTCTCAATACCACGCTGCGCCTTGTGCAACACCAGTTGCAACTGACCGAGCGTATGAGCTCCTTCAACTCGAAAATCCTGGCGTAGCTGGGACAAACTCACTTGCTCCTCGTTGCCGGCATCACTACGAACCCGATAATATCTCTCAGAATCATCGAATTGCTCGACTGCATACGTCTGCTCGCGCCGACTAATTCTGCTACCGATAAGAGCATTCGCAACTGCACGCGCCACATCTTCACCGCTGTCGTGAGCGACTTGGAGGAGCCTCCGAAATACTGACGCACGGACGCCTGCTTCAATCGTCGCTTCTTCTGTGGCACGAATTACAGCCAATCGGTAGTCTTCTTCTGCTTCGCCATTGGCTGTGCCCACTTCCTTCGAAAAAGCTCGACATAGATGACGCGGAGCCCAGCACGCCACACTCTCAACTGGACTGGAACGCGATTCGGGAGAAAAAAGACTCACAAGTCTGAGAGACTTCAGCACCTCCGGATCCTCCAGAGTGTTCACTAGCTGCTGCTCTGCGATTGCGTTCATCTTCAGCACCTGTGCCGGCCACCATTGATTCCGAGAAGCTGGCGCCATGACTTCGATAATCTCGGAGGTACCGACCACAAAGGGGAACGCAAAGAGTGGTAAAACCTGCTCACTTTCGTCGTCGAACCGAATCAAGTGAGCTCCTGATGTCACGTCAAACGAGAGAATTCGACCCATGGTCCAGTGCTTATCCCACACGAGCATGACACCAACACGCTTCCCCACAAGCGCAGACAACGAAAGCAACTCGTCTTCAGACGATGGCTTTTTACCTCGACGAGCTCGGCCAAGCGGGTCCACAGCTTTCGCGGCAGTCGGTCGAAGCAATCCACCATATAGTTGCATCTCGAGCATCATCTGCTTCGAAATGCGCTGTTTTTTCTTCCGGTTCTTCTTCAGGCGTCTAAGGCACGGCATGCAGTACCATGGGCGCGGGGGCGGTGCCAAGGATTGTGATTCCCCAAGCACGTCGATCATATTGAACTCACTGAGACAGATCTCACAAACAATGATGATATGATCATCGTCATTGCCAGACATGCCATCGCCGTCGTCATCGGAGCAAACCACATGACCACACGTAGCTTGGTGACCGTTCGCTGACCCGGACGATCCAGACGCATTCGACATCGGCGCCGATGAGAAAGACACCGACACTGGCACAGGAGAGAAGATGCGCTCGACTGGGTCCACTTGCATTCGTCCGTCGTGCTGAACAAGGTTATCAGGCACTCGCTTGCGCTTTTTCTCGTCGCGTACCGTCTCGTCACTTGGTGGAGGGGCCACAGCCTTGGCCTTGGTGGCAATGCATGGATCGCACAACACAGTCATATCCCCTCGGCGACGAGCAGCGCGCTGGGCATCGCGGTTCCATCGCACGGGTGTGCTACATGTCTCGCACGGCATCATTGACGCAGATGCCGACGGCTTCCGGCGTGCTCCGACACACGAGGAGCAATACCAATCTCCGCGAGGTACTGACGACAGCGGAGGGTTAAGCATCGCCATGTCAAATTCACCTTCACATCCATCACAGATGAGTAGCGTCACTGTCGTAGGTGGAGGGAGCCCTAAATGGGCGGGTCGTCTCGGTTCGACACGGATTCTCGGTTCTGCCTGAACTCTGGGGATGACTGGTTTAGGGGTCGCCGGAACTCCCGCGCGGGGCACAGGATCACCCAATCCCAAGGCCTTCAACCTTCTCGCTTTTTCCATCTTCATGGCAACATAACCCTTCTTACGTCGCTTCCGTGTTGCCTCGCACGTGTCACAGAACCAATCTCCCTTCGGAACTTCGGGAGCCGCGGGTCGGATAGTTGCAACATCGAACTTATCATCACACCCGTCGCACTCAATGAGAGTCACACCGTCCACGCTTGTTTGTTGAGAAACCACACTCGCACCAGCAGTTGCAGTCGAGGCTACCAAGGATATCTCTTCACTCGTTGGCGGCACCGTAGTCGCGGAAGGGCTGTTGGCAGTGATCGTTGTAGATGTTGATTCGAGGGAAATTGCCGAGCCTTCATCCGGGTACGGAAAAATAGATTCAGGAACGTGTGCTTGGCCTCCGCGCATCTGAAGGTCGGCCTTCGCTGTGTCTTCAGGAGCAACGCAACTGCTACAGTACCAATCACCTTCCGGGACAGCATCGAGAGGTGGCTGGATCGCCGCCATGTCGAATTCGTTCTCACATCCGTCACAAATTAGGAGAGTGACCATTTGCGTGGTACCCTCTAGATCTCCTTGTTGTTGTTGGCTTCGAGCGATCTGGCACGTTGGGCAGAACCAATCCCCTTCCGGCACCTCCAGCAGTGGAGGATCCAGCTTGGCCATCTCGAACTCGCCTTCACAGCCATCACACAGGAGCACCGTTCCCTCTTCTTCCATGAGCGGATCCACCCCAAGCGTTGCGTCGACAGGCGGAAGTGTCGACTGGTCATAGAATGCTAGTGTCGATTCTGTGACGGTTGTAATTGTCTCGTACACCGTCGATTCACTGCATGCTCGACATTGAAAACCGGAAGCCACGTCGCGGCCAAACCGTGATCGCAGTGAGTCGTCTTCAACATCACCATCTTCCACCAGCGCGTGTAAACAAAAGTCGCGGTGGCACGTCACACAAACTTCCCACCACACCCGGTCACCCTTCTCCAAGAGCAGCGCCAGCCGCTGCGCCTCGATCGCAAACGGGGCCGTGTCTCCTTGGCCTTGACAACTTGAGCACGCCACTGACGCACGTCCATGCACAAGTGGCGCTACTCCACCACTGGGTGAAGATGACGTGCTGCGCTTTCGCTTGCGCCCAGGCGACCGATTCCCGGACGCGGCCTTGGCCTCAGTTGCCGACGCAAGGCAGCGCCGGTGCAACCGCCCGTCAACCTGGCACGTTTCACATGGCGCGCGATCATCCGCTTCAATGTGGACCTGCCGGCAGCCCGCGCACACCTCCACGGTCTCCGTAAACACGACCCAGGCTTCCTCGTCGTCCTCGCGGTCGTCGCTCGCTGCGGGCGCCGCGGCGTTTTCGTCCACCAGACCGAGCGCAGCCAGCGGCAACAGCAGCGCCGGGCTTTCACCATCCCTCTCTTCTCCATCTTCACTTGCATCGGCGCGTCGACACGCCGCACACTCGAAATCTTGCCCCGCCTCGCCCGCGCGCGCCACGCAGCGTGTGTGGTACAGTCCATCGCACCGGCCGCAGCGCGTCGCCACGTCACGTTCCACCGCGCGCGGCCGCGCGGCGTCGCGCTCCGCCGCTTGGTCTTGCTGTTCGTGCGGTTCGCGCGCGCTCTGCGGCGCTACGGGCGCGCGCGCCGCTCCGGTTTCCTCCGTGCCGAGCGTGCTCCCGCTGGCCTCGGTGGGCGCGCGCGCGCCGTTCTCGGCGAGTTCCGCGCCGTTTTCGCCCAGCGACACTCGCACGTGCGCGCGGCAGCGCAGGCACGCGAACTCCATGGCGCTCTGCTCGCGGGGCGGCCTCGCGCGCGCGTCGTCGTCCGGCGCGTCCGTGCGCCGCGCCGCGTTGCTCGCCGTTGCGCTCGTTTCCCTTGCCACCGAGGGGGGAACAACACAACACACCCGGTCCACCGGAACCCGACCCGGCCCGCCGAAAATAACGCGCGGAACAGTTGTTCGATTCGGAAAAGACCTTGTTTTTGGTTGCCAAACCACACTAAACTAGGATCGTACAACCGGACAACGACTCCCCCGCGGGAGTGCCTCTCCGTGCCACGGGGTGGCTGCTCGCGTGAGACCGGCTGTTCTGCGAGAAGCTCAGGTAAGGAGTGTTGGGCGCTCCCGATGACATGGACGGCCGTGCCGCTGGCGTCACCGTCGCGTGTTCCGCTCGCCACAACGCACGCGGCCGAGCGGGACGCAGGAGAAGACGTCTCGATTGCCATCCGCATGGGCGACGACGGCGAGCGCACGTGGCGCTGGGCGCTGTCGGCGCTGTCGCCGCGCGAGTGGATGCAGCGCGTGCTGCTGCTGCTGCTGCTCTTCGTCTGCCTCATGGGCGACTTTGTGCTCTGGCAACAGTGCGTCCAGCAGCCCTGAACCCAGCTCCTGCCGTTCTCGCATGCTAACGCTTCTCCGTTCATTGTTAGGGTGCTCTTCGCGAGCTGGTCGCTGCTGCGGCACCTGATCGACAGCGCGACGCACTTCGCCGTGGGCTTTTGCTGCTGGGGCATCTTCCTCTGCTTCTCGCACGACAGCCGCATCCCGCCGCCGGCGGGCAAGGAGGACGGCACGCCGCTGCCCGTTCTGGACGAGTCGGCCGCGCGCGAGTCCTCGGCCGAGATCCCGGGCATCGCCGAGTGGCGCGCGTTCCTCACGAGCTGCCTGCTTGCGGCGTTCACGGCCGCGATCCTCGACATTGACCACTTCATCGCGGCCGGCGCGCTCAGCATCGCCGGCGCCACGCACTTGGAGGGCCGGCCGTTCGGCCACTCGGTCACGTTCGTGATCGCCGTGACGCTCGCCGTCTGGGGCGTGAGCAAGGCCCGCGGCGCGAGCAAGTGGCGCCGCGTCCACCGCGTCTGCTTCGTGATCATCACGCTCATGAGCCACCAGATCCGCGACGGCAGCCGCCTCGGGCTATGGTTCTGGCCCATCGGCTCGACGCCCGGCATCTTCTACCCGATCTACCTGTTCATGGAGGCGGCGCTGCCCATCGCGCTCGCGCGCTGGCAGATCCTCGACGGCCGCGACGAGCACGGCGGCTCGGACGCGACCGCGGACTCGACGCGCAGCCAGCGCGACGGCGACGACCAGATCGCCGACCAGCGCCGGCTGGAGCACAAGACCCCGGCGTCGCCGCCGCAGCTCTTTTGAGGCTCCACGCATCGTATTTAGCGCAGCAGCACGAGATCCTCGTGTGTGGTGTCGTAATATTTGTTCGTATTATGATCAAAGTGGTTTCCCAGACGGGGCCTTGTTACTTTTCTTCGGCGTACGTGTAGAAGCCCTGCGCGTACTTCTTGCCGAACTCGGCGGCGCTGGACGGCGGGTACTTGAGCGCCTTGCGCGGCGACTCGTCGAGCTCCTCGAAGATGGCGCGCACGTCGCCGTCGAATTTTTCATACAGCGCCGCTGCGACAGAGAAATTTCGCCACGTCATTCCCCTCAAGCATTTTTTTCAGGTAGGATCAGACAATCCGACGATCCGTACCCAATCGGTCGGCGACCGCCGCGTCGTACTCGAGCGAGTCGGCATGCTCGCGCGACTTGGCGGCCTTGAGCGACTTGGTGGACTTGGCCAGCTCGCTGGGCGAGACCGGCGCGGCGTGCTTAGCTTCCATGGTCGTGCGAGAAGGCGATTCTTCGGGAGTTGCAGCAGGGAAATGGCCTCCTGCGTGCACACCTTTCCAAGGCCCGTTAGTGTTTAACGGATAGCGGCTCTGTTATAAATATACTCCACTAGCAAAGGCTCCCTGCGGGCTCCCCCATCTTTAGCTACGGCTCTACCTCCTCCTTCTTCTCTTCTTCTACCTCCTCTGACTCGTGCTGGGATGCTGGAACGGGTTCGTCCTGCTCCGCGATGGGTCCTTCGGGCAAGGGAGTCGGCACGGCTTCCGTCGTCGGGTCCTCCGGGTCGGTTTGCTCCTCTTTGTCCGTGTCGTCAGCCTCTTTCTCCTCTTTCTCCTCTTCCTCCGCGAAACGCAAACCGGCGTCCTCGTCGTCTTCCGTGTCGTAGAACGCCTCCAACTGGGCCACGTCGGTCGTGACGACGAGATCAACCGACTCGAGACTTTCTTCCTGCGGTGGCAACACCGCCCCTGCAAACACAGTCGACACAGTGAGAAGGCCACTTGCTATCACCCTCCAAAGGTTCATGCGCACGAACGCTGAGTAACAACAGGGCCTTGGTACGCTACGAGCGTCTGGTAGGTCTTGAGGTCGTTCTGGAACGCCTCGGCCAGCACCTGGCGCCGCGCCGCGAGCAGCTGCTGCTTGCGGTCTTCCTTTGCCTCCAGGATGCGCTCCTCGAATCGGTCCAGCTCGCGCTCCTGTGATGAACCCGCCACAATGAGGGTGAGCTCTCGGCTAAGCCGCCCCGGTGACGCGTGTCACGCACCTGTCGCTCGACGAACGACGCGTTCTGGGCGGCCATGTACTCCTCGGTTTGCTGCATGAGATACTGTTCGACGTGCTCGACGTCCTCGGCGATCTTCTCCACGAGCCCGCTGGTGACAAAAAGAGACCATCATGTCTATCTATCGCCAGTACCAACGCCCCACCATAGCCCAACCAAAAAAAAAAAAACGCACCGGATGGAGCTGAGCTGCTCGCGCACGCGCTTGATCTCGTGGAAGTGCTGCGCCACGTACGCCTCGCTCTCGGCCTGGTCCTGCAGCCGCTTGCGCGCGCGCGCCAGCTCCTCGCTCAGCACCTCGCCGCTACTCGACGCCGGTCAGCGGCCAGACCATCAGAAAACGACACACAAAAGGCGGCAGAACGCACACAAGAACGCACCTCTGCAGCAGCTTGCGGTGGCGCACGAGCACGGCGTCCCAGTCCTTGCTCTGCTCGACCAGGAACGCCTCGCCCTCGCCGGCGCCGCCGTCGGCCACGGCCCGCGGAATGGCGTCGCTGCCGGCCACCGAGCTCGCGCTGCTGGCGACGTCGCCCGTGGCGCCGCGCGCGCCGCCCACGACGCCGCCCAGCTCCAGCTTGGACGTGAGCTCCTTGGACTTAGCCATCACATACTTGAGGCTCAGCATGGTCTCTTCTCTTTCGTTGTGGGTGTTCCGAAAAAAGTGATCTTCTTTCATTTCGCGGTCGATTGAAGCGATGTAATTGGTTGAAATAGTAGAATCGGCGTTGCTCCATTGGTTGAAAATCATTTGAAAGGATATGCCACGACATTCCATCGACCACGGGCAGCGGCTCCTGTGATGTGGGTTGCCGCTGGTGAACACGATGAATGTGTAGCCATTCCCTTGCTCCTTCTCTTCCTACACCCAGGATATATGCTCTCGCCAACTGATTGTAATCGAGGCTGGTTCCTGCATTTCCCATCACGCATCACGGCTTGACCGCGCTCGCCTCGCTGCTACTGCTGCTGCTACTTCTGTTGCTGCGGTTCTTCTGCTTCACTGGGCTCGCGTCGGTTTGTTTCTGTTCTGTGTCGGGCTGTGGTCCCCCTCGATGCGGTGCGACAGTCACAGGCTCGGTGGCTGTGATGCCGGCCTCGATGGCCTCGTCCTCGTCCTCCGCGACTGGGATCGGGATCATCTTGCGCGACTTCTCCGAGGCCTCGCGCAGCAACCGCGCTGCCGCGACGATTTCGGCGACCGCGAGGCGGTACTTCTCGTTCATCTCGATCGCGTAGCTCTTGACGGGCGCCTGCATGGCCTCCCAGGTGCGCATCTGCTCGCCTTGCATGCGCTTGAGTCCATGGAACGTGTGTGTATCCATCCACATGCGCACCAACTCGCCCTCGGCGTTGCGTTGGAACCCTAAGAGTTTATCGGGGCGGAACGAGGGCTTGACGGACTTGCGGAAAAAGTCGGTGTACTCGGGCAAGATCACAGGCGGAGGCGGCGCCCCGCGGCCAGATGGACGGCGTGGATTCGTGATCGATGGTGCGTCTGCTGACGGCGGCAGTGGTTTGCGCCGCGACGCGCAGCAAGTGTTGACCAGCAAATTCCAGAT
Source organism: Pythium rhizo-oryzae (assembly GCA_027475725.1). NCBI lineage: Eukaryota > Oomycota > Peronosporomycetes > Pythiales > Pythiaceae > Pythium > Pythium rhizo-oryzae. The sequence continues at coordinate 11,573 of JAMFLL010000641.1, read as the reverse complement.
CTTGGTCAGCAGCGGCCACACAAACTGCACCCAGACCAGCGAAATCAGCACGCACAGCACCGATCCAACGAAGAACAGGAATACCAGCATCACGTTGGACCGCACGACCTTGACCAGGAAGCCGTACTTGCCGAGCAAGTCGACCTGCGATGCTTTTTCGATGAATGCGTTGTACAGCGCCTCCGAGTTCTCGTTCCCATATTCTTCAACGAGCGATTTCAGACCGATCCGCTTGAGCAGCCACGGAAGGTCGATCGTCGTGGACTTCATGAGGTCTTTGTTGCCGTACATCCAGGTCGAGAATGCCAGGTGCGCGACAAGCGTCCACGGCAACAGCAAGATCGCTAGCTCCCCAAGCTCCTCGTCATACGCTGTGTTGACGTTGTACAAGTGAATAATCGAGAGCTTGTCGAACCAGAACGTGCCGAACGCCGTGAAGGCCGCAATGAACAATAAGATCGGCGAGCCACCGCTAAACACCATGGTCACGAACAGCGAGTTTAGCACCATAGGGTATCGAAGCGAAATGTCAAACTGCGGACCAGCATAAAGCTTGTCCATCTGCTTTTGCGTGCGAATGGACCGCCGCGACCACCAGCGAGAGATCGGCGCCACCACAAACATTTGCAGCGACAGCAGGATCTGCGGAGTGAAGGCGTTGATGAGCATCGTCGTGGTGATACCCATCCCAACCGTCGGGTACCAATCGCGCTCAAAGTCGCGGTACTTGCCCTTCAGCAGCTCCTTGATCACAGGGACGCTCTTGAGACCGAGTGACGCATTTACGACGAGCACAATGATAGCAGTATTCAGAAATTGCGACAAGAACATCTTCAGCGCTATCGCGGTGGCTTTGGCCGACTCGCTTGAGTGACGCTCGAATTTTGCGAAGGATCGCACGATGACGTTCAAGATCATGTTCACGATGACAACCACAGCGGCGGCTGCGATGATGAGTCCATTCTTCCGTAAGTAGTCCTTGATAAACCCGCGACAGGGTGTCACTGAATCCCAAAGCCGTTTGGCGCCATCAACGAGACCATATTGATCGATGTGCTCCGTCAGCGCACTCGTGCAGAAGCAATAGAGTGTGTGGCTCGCTTGGTATGCTTCGCAACTCGAGCTATAGCTCACCGAGTCCTGATCAAAGCAAGGCAAGGTGTTGCATGTAACTTCCACTCCTTCAGAGATGCACGGATCGGTGCATCGCACAGGCGGATTGCTCGGATCTTTGACGGGCACTGGATTCGTGAAGTTGAAAGGATTGACGATACCGTTATCGTACGCGATGTAGTATCGCTTCTTGTGATCGGACCCATCACTGCAGCTCTGGTCAGGATACCATTTCAAATTCCAACGGATGCTCGGTGCCGAGGATATGCTGGCGCCGTAGAATACTTGCGGAAGCGAGCGATCACAGAGCCCTGCCGGGGGCATCTTGGACTTGAACTGCGACTGAGCAGACTGCGCACCGGAGATAATGGCCGCTGACGCCAGCAGTAGCAAAAAAGTGATGAAGTTGGTCAGTGACCGCCGGTAGAACCGCCCGCGCTCCGTTACTTCGAGGTTCTCCCACAAAATATTCGACGGTTCGGGAGCAGGCGTGACGACCAGGCGATGCTGACCGTTGCGAAAGCGTAGACCAGTTGGCTGGAACTTATGGGGGAGCCAATGTGTGGAATATCGATAGTCACGTAAACAACGACGACGTGACTCCAAGTTGTTGAACACGACAAAAGCGCACTCACATGCGTCCCAATTGAACGCCATATCCGTTGCCATAGCCGCAGTCCTCGCAGCCTTGGCCGCCGCAGCGACTTTAGCCTGAGCTTTCTTCTTCTTGCTTCTCTTCAGATCTGCTTCAGCAGCGATGCGCTTCTTTTCGGCTTTCTCAGCCTTCTTGATAGCGTTGTTTGCCTGTTTGATGGTCTTGATCTGGTTTCGTTGTTTCTCCAATTGGTCAAGAAGTTTTTCAAGTCGCTTCTTTGACGAGTGGATCAGTTTTTCATCACTTTTCTTGAACGTTGACAGAGATGATATCTTCTCCTGTTCAAGAATCTTGATCAGTTCAACAGTATCCGCTATGCTTTGGGTCAGAGCCTCCATCGACAAGAACTTGCGCAGCAAGCCCCCCGTGGGGTGCCCAATGCTCACTTCTGCGATCCACGTGTTGAGGTACAGCTCCTTATTGACGCTGGTTGTCCCAGCTAAGTGGTCGAGATTCTTCACGGTGTTTCGGTTGATCGCATTCCGCGACAGCGTGTGCTTGACCTTGCGGCGCTTTCCCCAACATACCCCAAACCAGAGCGGATAATACTCCTCTTCTTTGGTGAGATCGTATCTAGCGTTGAAATAGTGAAGGATCTCAACCTCTGTTGCATCAGCTGGGAGTCCTCGCACGTACACTGCATACTTGGCGGGTGTGAGGTTCTCATTCATGTGCTCCTCAATCGCGCTCTTTGCACGAAACCGATAGATGAGAAAGAAGAACAGAAACACGATGGAGTACACGCAGTCGCTGATTGTCAAGATCCACGAGACCTTCGCTGGACTGGTGGTGAACGGCGTATCCACTGTGGTCCAGGTACAATCGATGTCACCGCGTGGTAGGCACAGACGAGGATCACTCGCGATGTCTTGGTTCACACCCTGATTACCGAGTGAGGCGTAGCCTAGCTGAAGCGGATCCACCATCTTGCTCGTGATGCCGTGACCTGCCTTATTCAGAATGATACTGGGCAACGCGATTATCCCCATGATAAAAAACGCGACCGCCAAGTACTTGGTCAACATGAAGTACAGCTGGAGACCGATACCCAGCGCGCCTATGTCACTCATTTTCGCTTGAAATGCCGACTTCTTCCCTGCACCAAGACGATTGAGGCGTGCCTTCGCAATCGCCCGCGTCGCCATCGCCTTGTAGTCGTTGCTGTTGACCGAGTCCTTTCGAATCGCATTCGTTTTGACCACATCGGGAACATTCGCTTGGTTCAAAGGCGACACAGGCGGAGTTGTAGTTTGGCTCGCTACCTCGCTGGCATCTCCGTTAGCCTCGCTGCTCGCTTCGTTGTTGACAATCTCTACGGTATCTTCTTCTCCATCGATGCCAGCACCAACTTGCTGTTTGTCCGGTGCTGGAGGTGGCGCGTCAATAACACCTTCCTCAGCCTCAGCGTCTGCACCGTCACTCATACTCCGCGCAGCCGAACCGATTGGAAGTGCTGTCGCTGAACAATCTTGCACCTGAGCTAGTAGCAACGCTTGGATCGCGTCTTACCGCCCACGAAGTGACTGAGTGTTCTTGCTGCGGGTTAGTATCGAAAAGTCGCGCACCCTTTGTCAACGTGGTTGTAGTATTGGCCAGGATAACGACCGTGACGACTCCTCAGATGTATTGCTCAAGTTGTGGTTAAGGGTCGCGCTGCCGTAACAAGCAGGCGCAAATGTCGCAACGGTTCACATGGCAACCGACTTAGTTGCTGTGCCGAGAGGATTTGGAGTAGCTCTCGTAACCATACGTCTCGCTGTTTGTGATGGCTTTCGTGTGTGGAGAATGTAACCAGCAGATCCGCAATGCTCACGACAACTGCGCCCAACGCGTCGTCGTCACTCTCGTGGGTGCGAGGACAAACGTCGAGCAACCATCGAACAGCTTCCTCAGCGTACAGGTATTGGTAACGAGTTGCTTTATGACGTTCGCCGTGAGGACCAGTGCGCGAACTTAGAGTACCACGCGCGAGTGCCCCAACCAGTCGAGCAATTTGAGCGTTGTGATGTCTGCCTGTGGGCATTTCGGGCATCGTCAGAAACTTCTTGATGCCGAAATGGTGGACGATAGCAGCGTCACCGTGGAACGTCGCCAGCAGCTCGAGCGCCTTTTCCGAACCAAAAGTGTCTGGATCCGTTCCCATCATGCATGGGACGATATGATCTCTCCACAGTGCAGGAGCGAATGACCGGAGGTTATCCTCAATCTCATACCGATTACCTGGAGGTCCGATCGACATGAGATTTGGATCATCGATGCATTCAGCGATTGACGACAGAAGCGTGAGCGCTGATTCCTTGTACACCATTTCTTGCTTGTCGCGCGACTGGTACGTGATCACTTGCAACACATGCACGATCACAGCTCGCAACGGTGAAGCGTGCTCACGACCGTGAGTATCCCATCGTTTGCGAAGAACGCGCGGATCGACGTGGATAATCGCCTGAACACAGTACAGGCCCTTGATGTTTGGGTGATACTTGAGCATGTCGACGATCAACACGAGCGGAAGGTCGAAACGATTGATAGCGCGGCAGATTGTTGTGTAGAATGCTGCCACGTGACTGAGAAACGCTTTGTCGTGACTTACTGCCGGAGTTCGCCTGACTGAAGATGCGGCGATAGAAATGGCTATAGCAGTCATTCCTTCGGTATCACTGAGCACAAGTCCGTCTTTGAGCCTTGAACTCACGACGAGATCTCTAAGTGACACAATCACATGATGAAGCTCGGGAGTCATCGCAGTTGTGGCACTGTTTCCAGGAGAGTTCTCAAGAGGACCTTCAATCCCGAGCTGGAGAAACAGAACCATCTGGAACAGTGACGTGAGCTGAACAATGCTCTTCTCAATCGCGTGGCGGGTCCGTGGCGTGCGAAATATTCGCACCATTCCTTCGAAGAGGAGATCGTGACCGATATGCCTGTGTGCTAGCTCATGGACGAGCATTGAGCACAACTTATGGGTATGCTTGTTGCCGGTCACGCTAACATCGGCCTCTTTGCTGGAGCACTTCGTTCGCAACATCATAGCAGTGTGTTTCACGAGGACGCCAAGGGTGCGAGTTACGTACAAGCTGTCCGGATTCTCTCCAGATTGCAATGTGATTGCAGCTTTGAAGGTGATTTGATCTCGAGGAGCGAGCACTGCGCTGGGTACAGTCTGACTGGAAACCTCGACGTTCGATTGAGACTTGGGCGTGGCTTTGACCGATCCATCGAATGGTGCTGTTGGTGCTGCTTGTTTTGAAGATGTTGTTTGTTCTGGCCCTGCAATGGACATGCTTTCTCCAGGCAGCTCTTGTTTTCTCTTCTTGCTGTCAGATTCACTACCCAACGCTTCTTCGTCCGGGGCAATTGCATCTCTTGACCGCTTTCTCGACTCTTTCGATGCCTCTTCTTGAGCTTGTTTGATGGATTTTCCGTTTTCGTGAACCATTGCCTTTTCGGCTTGGCTTGCGGGCGCCTCGTTCGTGCCTTGTGCACTAGACAATTTAGGCTCAGCTGGCTGATCTTGCGGCTGCTGTTGGGTTTGGCTCGCGCCTTGGCTGATTTCATCAACTGAGCCGCTACTTGAGCTGCTTGCGCTGCTCAGACTCAATGTGCGAGACTTTTCGCGGATGATCTCCTCAGTAGTGTGCCCGTTCAGAGAGCTATCGCGTGGGGTAAGCCGGGGGTTATTGTTGAGTGTGCAGCTATCTTCAATTCCCGTCCCCGGAAGGCTAAACGCTTGCACTGACTTTAACGTTTGCACGTTCTTCGGGCCACCTTGCGACGCTGGTACCTCAGCTGCAAGAGCGGGATAGAGGATAGAAACGCTCGTTTCATCGGACGGCTGGGGATGGTGAGCTTCATCGCCGTCATCTTCCGAACTTGATGCAAGCTCGGCATCGATTGCAGCGCTCACGGTGTCGATTTCTTGTGGTGGATTAGTCGATGGCGCCACTCCAAATGACCAGGGCATTGTTAAGGGTAGGTGCTCTTCGGAAAGTTGTTGTCCTGCCTGGCCTTCCTCCACTTGTGCGTCAGTCTGAACGCGCTGTTGCTTCGGGCCGTCCGCATCAGCTTCCCCGTCGTCATCCGAATCTGAAGCTAGCTCAGCATCAATTGCAGCACCAACGGCATCGAGGGTGCTTTCACACAGAGCGGTGCTCTGGACAACATCATCGGATGTCGTCAAAACTGGAGCGAGAGAGCTACGCAGCTCGGCACTCACAATCGCGTCATTGAGTTCAGTTCTGTCGTTGGCTGGCTGTAAATCCTCGACTGCAACATCCGAATCTTCTTCGCTACTGTCATCATCATCCTCGCTGCTGCTACTGAATTCCAGCTCCTTGTCGATCTCGCGTGATATTGCATCGTCGAGCAGCGCCGACCCTGTCGTGACGGCTTCCTTGGTCGCGATGGAGGGAGACCCAACTTGTGCCTTTGCTGGGGCGACAGTACTATCCACGTCAGATTCATCATCGTCGCTAAACTCCAGCTCAGCGTCGATCGCAGCTCCAATCGAGTCAAACACAGAGGTGTCAGCCATCGTAGCACTGCTCGATTCGCCATTCCCAATCGCCAACGAGGTCTCGAAACCCGCCACTGCAAGCGGTTCGTTAGCTATCAATTGGGGCACGGCAGCGCTATCGATGTCCGCGGACGCGTTGTGGGCGGGTCGGACCACTGAGGATTCCATCTCGGCCTGGGTCTGCGCGTCGCAGGTTTTGACAGCATCGGTCTGCGCCGACACCGTTCGCAGTGCTTTCTTCCAGGGCGTCTGCACCTGCACGCTCTTCATCTCAGGCTTCTTCGGCTCCGGCGGCAGTGCCGCCGCGGCTTTCTTTTTCGCGGCCTGCGCCTGCGCCAGCGCCTTCTTCTTCTCGGTCTCGAGCTTCGCCATCTCGGCCTTCGCGGCCTCGACCTCGCCCATGAGCGACTCCACGCGGAGGCGATACTCCTTGAGCCGCGCAGCAGCCTCTTTCAGCTTCACCTTGGTGACCGTGCGGTACTCCTTGTCGCGCGCAGCGTGGCGCTCGAGTCGAGCGATGGTCTCGGCCTGTCTCTCGATGATCTGCGTCTGCGAGATTTGCGAGGCCTCCAGAACGCCGTCGGCGTCCATCGGGTCATCAAACAGCAGCTCCGAGAGATGCGCTTCTCCTCGTGTAGTCGATTGGGCGGTCAGCGCGCCACGGGCCGCAGAGGACGCCGCCGCGCGGGCCGCGTTTCCCTTTGCCGCGTGCGCGCCATTGCTCATGGTGCCATCAAGGCGGAACAAAGTGGGCCAAGCAAACGGAAAGGAAGTCACCACACCTTGAAATGGTACGAGTTAGGACTTGTTTTGGTACTAGCTGGAGCAACACAATGTGTGACGTGTGAAACGCTACATTCGCGTAACATGAACGATCCACCAAGTCACATGAAGCTCACTCTGTGGGGGAACAACATGCGTCGCCAGAAGCTCTTCATCGACGTGGCGAGCGCGGGCCAAGGCGCAGCACGCACGCGACGTCTGCTGGCGCTTCTAGCTACAGCGGAACCGCGTAATGCGGGAGGATCCGGTGGCGACGCAACCGGAGGACAGCGATACCGCGACGTGATGATCTATCTCCACGGATTCCCGGACGTGGCCGTGCACCCCGCAAAGCTCGATTTCGCGTCGCGTCTGCCGTTCAAGCTCGCCGAGGCGTGGATCGACCACGGCTGCAAGCAGCAGGGTGCGACTCCCAGTACGGAGGCTGGCGATGTGGCGTTTGTCGCGTTCAACTTTGGCGGCGTCGTGGGCTCGGACGGCGAGTTGGCATTCGCCGATAAGACCATCTCGCAAGAAGTTGAGGACGCCGTGGGCGTGTGCCAGTACGCGCGCACCCATCTCCTGCAGCAGGGCACTGGGCGCCTCCACATTGTCGGCATCTCCACGGGCGCGATCATCGGCAGTCTTTTACGCGCCAAGCGTGTGGCCGACACTATCAGCGTGATCGCCGGACTCGCCGACCTGCACACAGGCATCCGCTACGACTTCTCGGACGTCCAAATGACTCAATTTGAAACACAAGATGCATGTTGGAAAGAGTTCTACCTCCCCGACGGGTGCGCACTCCCTACGAACGCGGTCGTCTCGCTCGACGGCGAGGAACCGGCAAGTCCCGAGCAGCTCGCGGCGCTTACAGAGGTCCCGCGCAAGGTCTTCTTGCTCCTGAAGCGTGAGTACCTGGATGAGTGCCTGCAGCACGCGACCGACGGCGCGCGCCTGGACATCCGCGCGGCCGTGGGTGACCTCGATGCGGCCGCGGCGTGTCCGCTACTCGTGATCCACGGCGACGCCGACCAGAACGTTCCGTTCGCGGACGGCGAGCGGCTCTTCGCGGCGGCCGCCGAGCCCAAGCAGTTCCTCGCAATCAGCAAGGGCAACCACTTGCTCACCAACTCGAAGCACTTGAAGAAGGCGCTGCAGGCGATCCTCGCGATCGCGTCAACACGTTGACGTGTCCAAGTTGAACTGCCGCGAGCCAAAATGTAATGATGTGCGTTAATGTATACCATGCAAATGGCTTCGCAAACACAATATTGAATATGGAGGGATATGCATATACAAAGGGTATAAAGTTGGGGAAGATGCGGAGTTGGGCAAACCCAGAAGCAGAGGACGCGACGGGGGTCATCATGCAAACAGTGACTTTTCGACCTGCGTTTTAGACCCGCCGGACTAACCGTCAGATAGAGAGGACCCACACTCTTTCATTGGGGGAGCGCGTCATCGCCAGCCGACGCGTGCCGCCTTTTGAGCTCCTGGCCTAAACCGCTAGCCCTAATCGCCATCGACCTCCGCGACCAAGCAGAAAACCTCTGAGTTTGTATACGGCAGCTGGCGTTTCGCGTATCCACTGTGACAGGGAGCAGCTTCTAACAGTGACGGCTTACCATCCCATGTCCCACGATCGGTTTGTAGCGGTATGCGATATGACAGGTTTTGGCTTACGTCGGCCCTGTTCAAGCCGCCTTTGAGCGGCTCCGAGGCGCGGTCTCACTTCCGCATTCTCCCCGGCCTCGCTCCGCTCCGCTCTCTCTCTCTCTCTCTCTCTCTCCACACTCACCATGGCGAAGAAGGTCTGCCTCGTGGGCTCGGGCAACTGGGGCTCGGCCATCGCGCGCATCATCGGCGAGAACACGCAGCGCCTCTCGTCGACGTTCGAGACGGACATCAACATGTGGGTCTTCGAGGAGGAGGTGAACGGCCGCAAGCTCACGGAGATCATCAACTCGGAGCACGAGAACGTCAAGTACCTCCCGGGCTACAAGCTCCCGGCCAACATCATCGCCGTGCCGGACCTGCTCACGGCCGTCAAGGGCGCCGATATCCTCATCTTCTGCGTGCCGCACCAGTTCCTCGGCCGCATGCTCGCGTCCATCAAGCAGCAGGGCCTCAAGCCCGGCGCGATCGCCGTCTCGCTCATCAAGGGCATCGACTTTGACAAGAACGGCGTTGTGCTCATCTCGGACATCATCCGTAAGGCGCTCGACATTGACTGCAGCGTGCTCATGGGCGCCAACGTCGCGAACGAGGTGGCCGCCGGCGACTTCTGCGAGTCGACGCTCGGCTGCGCCGACCTGCGCCACGGCGCGGTCCTGCGCGACCTGTTCAACGCGCCGACGTTCCGCGTGGACGTCGCGCTCGACCCGCACGGCGTCGAGATGTGCGGCGCGCTCAAGAACGTCGTCGCGCTCGGCGCCGGCTTCTGCGACGGCCTCAACTTTGGCGGCAACACCAAGGCTGCGATCATCCGCATCGGTCTCGTCGAAATGAAGAAGTTCTGCTTCAAGTACTTCAACGGCGTCAAGGAAGACACGTTCTTTGAGAGCTGCGGTATCGCGGATCTCATCACGACGTGCTTTGGCGGCCGCAACCGCAAGTGCGCCGAGGCGTTCGTCAAGACGGGCAAGTCGTGGGAGACGCTCGAGAACGAGATGCTCAACGGCCAGAAGCTCCAGGGCACCCTGACCGCCAAGGAGGTGTACGCGATCCTCAAGGCCCACGACAGTGAGGCGCAGTTCCCGCTCTTCACCAACATCTACAAGGTCGCGTTCGAGGGAGCTGATCCCAAGTCGATCACGCAGCTCGAGTACTAGAGCAGTCCCCTGACGAGGGTGACTACGTGTGTTTGCCCAATTTTTTTTTGAGATATTAGAAACCGATAAACGAAGGACATTTCGATTGAGTCACGAATGTGGATTCCTCTACTTGATGTAGGTTGGTGCGTCCGTGTTGAGCTCCCGCGTCATGCGCAACCGCAGGATGAAGTCGTAGAGCGGCTTGTTGCGCTGCAGGTTGGCCAGGTGCGTCTCGTGGGACCGCAGCATCTCCGGGTAGCCCTCGGGCGCGCTGCCCATGCACTGCGTGAGCGACTCGAGGTACTCTTCCTCGTACACGCCGCGCGAGAGCAGGCGCTGGACGGGCGACTTGCGCAGGCGCTCCAAGAAGCCGAGCCAGTCGTCCGCCAGATCGCTCTGCGTGAGCCGCAGCGCCGTGTCCTCGGGGCGATTCACGACAGCGTCGCTGCCGTCGACCCAGATCGTCAGACAGTACCGCTCGGCGTGGTTCGGCAGCACGCGATGGAGCATCCAGTCGCTCTGGAAGATTACGAGGCGGTCCATCTTGGGCGCGACGGTGACAGCGGGCTTGAGGAAGGGCAGCAGCTGCACTTCGCCGCCGTCGCCTTCCTTCCACGCGTCGTTCAGGTAGAGCAGGCACGTGAGCTTGCGCTTGTTGGGCTTGCCCGGGTTATCGTAGTGACACGGGAAGCAGCCGCCGTGGCCAGCATTGCGCTGCAGCTTGAGCGTGCGGCCAGAAGTCTTGCGCTGGAGGTCGTACGAATCCACGGGCAGGTGGCGCACGAGCGCGTCGATCACGGCCGTCGAGTGGAAGAGCGCGTCGAGCTCGGGCACGCGCGTGCGGATGCCGGCGTCGTGGAGGTCCACCTCAAAGATGTTGGGCTTGACGAACTGCACCACGCGCTGCGCCTTCTCGTGGGTCAGCGCGAACTGCGTCTTGTTGGGCGCGAAGAGCTCTTGGGCATGGAGCCACTTCATCTCGTCCAGCAGCGCCGTCGCGAGCGGCGCGCCGAAGCATTCGTCGATCACGACATAGCCCTGCTCCTCCAGCTGCGCGCACGCCGCGGCCGTGATCTTGCTCTCGAGCCGCGCGTAGTCGCGCGTGAACGGCCGCGAGTACTGCGGCGCCGACGCCATGGTCTCCTCTCTCGGTTCTGATCCACTCGCTGCGCGATGTCTGACGCTCAATATGAATGGCGTTTTGTAATTATCCATTCGCAACGAAATATATCGTGTATGTGACGAGTTAAGATAAATAATGTAGTCTACAAGCGTAATAATGAACCCATGAAGCCACACGTCACAGAAAAAATCAGGCTGACGGGCTCACGTGGGACCCAAACGGAGAGTTCTGATTGTAGGGCCGTGCACCGAGCGAGCGGGCGGCGTCGCCATCATTCCACGATTTGAAGCCACTTGAGAGCGCCATGCTCCCCGAGCGCCCCGCCGCGTGGGCGCCGTCTCCGTTCGCCGGCGGCGCGGACCTCGAAGCCGGACTCGCCGCGAGGCGGCTGCCGGCGCTCCCGACGATATCGCCCACCCCCATCGCCCCCGAAGTGACGCAAGCACATGCCAAGCTCGAAGTGCAGGATACATCCGCCGTGAGGATAGTCAACAAGATCCTCTTCCTCGACGGACTCCGCGGGCTCGCCGCCATGTTCGTGGTCGTGCAGCACGAAGGATACATGGGTCTCCCCGTGGGCCAGCCCGCCGT
>JAMFLL010000640.1:0-30137 GCA_027475725.1 Pythium rhizo-oryzae | reverse complement strand
CCGCTTTGCATGCGGAAGGCCCCGGGTTCAATCCCCGGTGTGTCCAAAATCTTTCGCCTGCACCGCTGCGCTCGCCCGAACGGGCCATTTTGCTCCGACACACTCCCACAAACATACACCAGCACTTCAACACACCAACACACCACGCGCCTCACGCATACCTCATCCTTATGCCTCTATGCTCTTTCATCCTCTTCTAACACACACTCCGCACACCACACCACGGACATGGGTGCGCATCCATCCACCTCCTCCGATTTGGATCTGCTTGTTTCATACGTGATCAACTACTTGACCACGCTGGCTCAGAAGGTCGACTTCGGAAAGCTGTCGATTCGTGACTGGTGTGCTCCACACGCAACTACGACGCTGATGGGGAGGTGTGCTGCGTCCTCTGTGCCGTGTGCGCAGGGGCCGTCTCGCCCTCTCGCCGTCTCGCCCTCGCGCCCTCTCGTCCGGTGGTCGCGGGTCGCGGGTCGCGGGTCGCGAGATCAAGACATAGCGCCATATCGATGACCAAGGCCACTTGTGGAGATCTCGACGCGCTACCATCTACTCTGGTTTTGCGAGGACCTTCGAGTCTATCTTGACTAGCTGTTCGGGTGCTTGGAGTAGCACCGGTCAAGAAGATCGACAAGGCAAAGCAAGGCAGCGCAGCCAGCGGCCAATGTGCCACTGCAATACATACTGCACCCATCGAGAAGAGTGGGGCTGAGAGACAGAGGCTAGTAGACTCACCGTATTCTTTTGTGCGATCGCGCTTGAACTCAAAAACCTGTACATGGTGCAGTCTCACAGGTTGTTGTCGATGCTGAAGACTACGTGGCATGACGTGCTCTGATCGCCGATCGATCATGTGAATGACACCCGTGCTGCGCTTCATGAATGCGGGGTACAGTGTATAAGAGGCATACATGGTTTATCCCATCTTCTTTGTTTCTTGGCATCGATCCTGTTGTTCACAACCTCACCCGGACTTGGACTTGATCTTGGCCTTGGCCACCCTCGGTCCCCAGTATCCATTATCCATTGCATCTTGTCGTCTTGTCGAAAACTGTACCTCCCACTTCTTTCCTGTCGAGAAGTCGAGAACTCGTTCGGGCAGCTCGTCAGTAGTGTATGTGTCTGTATCTGTAGATGTAGATTTGGATTTGGATTTGGCTGCTTCCTCCTTCTCGGCTGCGGGTTGCACCGGGGGTTGGTTATCCTATTCCCCAACGACAAAGATACTAAAACATGGTGAGAATGGTCCGCCACGCGTGGGTCGCGTGCACGGGGCTGGTGTGCTAGCGGAGGTGTATGTTTGTGCACACGCTAGGACTGTCTCCGGTGTGCTCAAGGATCTCGCTGTGCCAGTCTATCCGTGGATCAACTGGCGTGGTACAGAACGTGCGTTTCAGCCGACGCAGCAGAGGAGAGGATAGGGGAGTCTCGACGTTCGGAAGGGGGAGGGTTTTGATTTGGACGGTTGTGCGGATTAGGTGTTGGGAGGACAGGGCATGGAATGAGACGTAAGTGGTGTTCTTGGATGGAGATGGAGGCGGCGGAGAGGGGCGTCGAACGGCGCGTATGGCGCTCGTCGTTTGTGTTGTGTGTGTAGTGTGTTGTGTGTCTGTTTGTTCGATGGGTGGAGTATGTAGTTGTGTGTTGTTGTGTGTTGTGTTCTAAGGGGGTTAGAAAAGTGTGTTTTGATTGGTCTTTCGAGTGGGCGCATAGCGCAGTGGTAGCGCGTCCGCTTTGCATGCGGAAGGCCCCGGGTTCAATCCCCGGTGTGTCCAAAATCTTTCGCCTGCACCGCTGCGCTCGCCCGAACGGGCCATTTTGCTCCGACACACTCCCACAAACATACACCAGCACTTCAACACATCAACACACCGCACGCCTCACACATGCTTTATGCTTCACACACACCACAAATCGGACACGGATACCACCCACGCACACCTATGCACCTCCTCCACATACTAAACTCGACTACACCTACACCGCGAATGCGGGGGCTTCGGGGCGTCCTCCTTTGTGCCATGTGTGTGTGGCGCCTCGCGCGCTCGTCAGGTGGTCGCGGGTCGTGAGACCAAGGCATAGCGCCATATCGATGACCAAGGCCACTTGTAAAAATCTCGACGCGCTACCATCTGCGCTGGTTCAGCGAGGACCTTCAAGCCTTCAAGTCTATCTTGACCAGCTGTTCGGGTGCTTGGAGTAGCACAGGCCGTCGAGAAGATCGACAAAGCAAAGCAAAGCAAAGCAGCCAACGGCCAATGTACCACCACAATACATACCAACCCGTCGAGAAGAGTGGGCTGAGAGCCAGAGGCTAGTAGACTGACTCAGCGTTTTCTTTTGTGCGATCGCGCCCGAACTCAAAAACTTGTACATGTTGCCGTCTCACATGTTTTTGTCGATGCTGAAGGCTACGTGACGTGACGTGCTCCGACCATGTGAATGACACCCACGCCGCGCTTCATGAATGCGGAGTACAGGAGTACGGTGTATACGAGGAATATATGGCGTATTGCGTCCTCTTTGTTTCTTTGCATCGATCCCGTTGTTCACAACCTCACCAGGACAAGGACTTGACACCACTTGTAGCTCTCAACAGGATCGCAGGGGTAACCGACCAACTTGGGTCTTGGACTTGGCCACCCTCTTGGCCACCCTCTACCTCCAGTATCCATTGCATCTTGTCGTCTTGTCGAAAACTGTACCTCCCATTTCTCCCTTGTCGAGATGTCGAGAACTCGTTCAGGCAGCTCGTCAGTGTATGTATCTGTAGATTAGATTGGGCTGCTTCCTCTTCCACGGCTGCGGGTTGCACCAAGGGTTTGGTTATCGTACCCCCCAACGACAAAGATACTACGAGGAGATATGAAACATGGTGAGAATGGTCCACCGCGCGTGTACGCGTACGCGAGGCTGGTGTGCTAGCGGAGGTGTATGTCTGTGTGCACCCGAGGACTGCCGCCGGTGCGTGCAAGCATCTCGCTGTGCCGGTCTCTTCGTGGATCAACTGGCGTGGCGCAGAACTGCGTTTCAGCCGGCGCAACAGAGGAGAGAATAGGGGGAGTCTCGACGCGGAAGGGGGAGGGTTTGATTTGGACGGTGGTGCGGAGTAGGTGTTCGGACGACAGGGCATGGAATGATACGTAAATGGTGTTGTTGGGTGAAGGTGAAGGCGGTAGAAGGGGGCGTCGAACGGCGCGTATGGCGCTCGTCGTTTGTGTGTTGTGTGTGTTGTGTGTTGTGTGTTGTGTGTTGTGTGTTGTGTGTTGTGTGTGTTGTGTGTGTGTTGTTGGATGCGTGGAGTATGTTGTGTTGTGTGTTGTGTTGTGTTGTGTTCTAAGGGGGTTAGAAAAGTGTGTTTTGATTGGTCTTTCGAGTGGGCGCATAGCGCAGTGGTAGCGCGTCCGCTTTGCATGCGGAAGGCCCCGGGTTCAATCCCCGGTGTGTCCAAAATCTTTCGCCTGCACCGCTGCGCTCGCCCGAACGGGCCATTTTGCTCCGACACACTCCCACAAACATACACCAGCAAACATCAACACATCAACACATCAACACACTACGCGCCTAACACCATCTTTTATGCTCTTCTAACTCGCACTCCATACACCACACCACGGACATCAGTGCGCACTTATCCACCCCCTCCGATCTGCTTGTTTCAGACGTGATCAAGTACTTGACCACAGTGGCTAAGAAGGTCGAGTTCGGGAAGCTGTCGCTCCATGACTATGCTGTGCTCGACACGCAAATACACCGTTGATGGGGAGGTGTGCTGCGTCATTCGTGCCATGTGTGCAGGGGCCGTCTCGTCTTCTCGTCAAGTGGTCGCGAGTCGCAAGATCAAGCCATTTGGCGCTGAAGTGATGGGCTGAAGCGATCGCCACATCATACTATCTGTACAACCGCACGAGTTCGAGTAGGACGCCGGACACAACGCGATACGAGATCATCTTCCGCGGGAAACCGGACCTCTCACACCCGGATGTATTTGGCTCCATGGGCTACGCACTCATCGACGACTCCAAGCGGACAAAGCTTGACGCCAAGAGCTTCAAGTGCCGGTTGCTCGGCTACGCCGAAACACGAAGGGGTACAAGGTGCTCAACTTGGAGAGTGGCAAGGTGGTGGTGAGTCGCAGTGTGCGACTTGATGAACGCGAGGTGGATGGCATCTACGACGAGGGTGATGGAGCGGAGTGGGCAAACCTGCGCATCTCGACAAACGTCGAAGATGACAACGACCAGATCGAAAGTGGCGTGACCGACGGTGCAGCTTCGCCTGCACCGGAGAGGGGCGATGTGGGCATTCACGAAGCCATGAAGGAAGAGCATGATGTGCATGACCACCGAGTGTTGTGTGGCACGAGCGATACCTTCTGCTCCGTCGCGAAGAATGTCTCGAAGGGCGATTCTCATTTGATCACGGGTGAGACCGCGACGCAGCATCGCGATGCGCAGGCTGAGGATAGACCTGGCATCAACGCGAAAACGTGGGCTCGCTTGAGCAGCCTCGTTGAAAAGCGCACGGAACTGGGTGCGGGAGACCATGGTAGAAGAGGAGACGGGGCGAGCTACAGCGACTTGAGTGGGATGTGTCCGAAGCCAGAATAAGAAAGCAGAAGTGACGTCCATCGTTGAGGAAAGGAATGGTCTCGAGGAAATACCTACAGGATGTACCTACAAGTGACTCTACCGCCATGAATACATCTCTACCGCCCACTTGGGTGGTTCCCGCCATTTGGTATCAAAAGCAACGCTCATCGTCACTATTTTTCTCTGCCTTTTAGTATCATGTCCCGCCTTCTTCTGGGCTTTTACATTCAGCCTGATGTCGCATTTCTTTCTACCCATAACCAAGCTGGACACGCAACGACCTGCACGCGTAGGAATCTCCATGTATTCTCTCTACCAGTTAGGGACTAGCCACTAAATGAGGTTCCCAGTGAGGATGTGGCGCTTGTACCGTGCGATGGTGGGGGCAGAAACTCGGAAGCATTTCATGAATGCTGTTTTGCACACGCAGCCAACGTAGGGGACGTAGTAGCGGAATCGAGTCCGTTCCCCACGATTGCGAACACGCTCGGGTGTGGCTTCTTCGGCGACGTGTAGGACAGTCAACACCGATAGAATGTACACGCGTCTCTCACCCCGCGCCATCCTGCTCACATTTGGTAGCACGACCTCGAGGGCACGAGCCTTGCCCTCAAGACAGTGTGCACGGCAGCATCCTTCCTGGATAATCTCCGCGATCTCTTCAAGGAGTCGATACTCGGTCATCGCTTCAAGGACGTCGTGCTTTCGTAGCCTGAAGAGAGAGAATGAGGCGTGAGGTAAAGCAACTAAGCTTTGGAGAGTACGCGTGTATTTCTGTCGAGCGTTTCTGATGATGATTGGGGTGGATTGCTTGCCTAAGAGAGGAGGAACTGGATGTCGAGAGCACGGGATGCAGTAGGAGGGCGGCCAACAATAGGTGGTGGAGGATTTGCGGCTGCAAATAGGCGCGCGGTAGCTGATGTCGCGAAAAGCGTTGGTTCGCGGCTTGAGAAGAGATCTGATGCCCGTATTTGAGGACAAGGAGTGCTTTGAAGCAGAGCCTGACCGAGGGTAGTCGGTGCTGGACGGAACCTGACCTCGTGCGTCTCGGGATCGACGGAGATCCGTTGTGCACTCGATGCCGACTTCCTAGTTGTCTTCTTCCTGCTCGACTTGTGTGCTGACCGCGTGGTTTCCCCTCCTTTCTTGCTGATCTTTTGTGTTTTCTTCTTTTTTTGCATTGGCAGTCGATAGAGCCTTTCTAATCCTCACCTTCTTTCTCGCGATGATGCTCACCACCTTCGCTCATAAGCGACGCCGGGCTTTGACATTCTCCGTGCTGACCGGCCAATCACAACGTGTGCGCATGTTGTCAACTTCGCGAAGTACTTGCAGCTACAAATGCACCGCTCAACATCCACAAGCCAACCGTCCGGGGGCATACCTTGTTCGTGACTCCGACGTAACGACCACTTGATGACGTTGTGGTACAGCTTAGCGGCTCTTTCGCGTTCATGTTCTTCAGTGAGATTCTTCACCCAGTATTCGTGTGGCGTTAGTGTTCGCGCCTCGTCTATCTCATCGTCGATGGTCGTTATAGGATCCACATCGGAAACCTCGTCAGCACTGTCCTCGTTCGTATCTTCTCTCCCCCCGAAGATCTCATCGAACGCCTCATCATCCGAGTCACTTTCAGCACTGCTTGTGACAGACACGAGTTTTGTATGGCGCACGCGCACACAGGCTGGGTTCGTAGTCTCCTCGACAGTGACCCGACGACTCTGTATGAGAAGTGTCGCTGCTTCCAGAACTTCAGGTGGGGGGATCACGACGTGGTCAGGTTCGGCTGGCTTGACTGGTGTCTGGAGTGTGAGATGCTGACCAAGTTTCTCGAGGAGCTTGACCATATGCCATCGACGGCGCTGGAAGAACGATTTCAAAGAACTGTTGTACACTTCGCACGGGTTGTTTATTGTGGCATATCCAGTGGGCGTGTGGAATGCCTGCCATCTCCAAAACCTGCTAGACAGCCACACTTGTTTCGAAGTATCTGACGAATCCTTGCAAGGCATGCACTGAACGCCACTTGGCTTTGTGAGTATCTCTGGCCTCTTCAAACTCCACCATGTTCTCGGCAAAATGCATTTCCCGTATGCCGTTCATGATCATCTTTCTCTGGCTTGCTGTCAGGTGCTTGATCTTTTTCGAACGTTGTACAATACGTGAAAGAAGCACATGAGGAGCCTTCCACGACTGAACTCCGGGATGTCACGATACCCGTTTGCTTGAGCGTCCTCAGCGTCACCCATTAGACCGTCCATGTGAAGGCTGCGGCCACGAACCTCCTTGAATATCTTCGCCAGTGCTGCAAAGCACTGGGCATAATCAGACGCCGTACGACGTCTCACTACGGACAGCGCTGCAACTTGGTACAATCTCTTCTGGTCCGTGAAGCCACAGGAAATCACAGGGTATCCTATGTCGCTCAGCTTGAAGGTTGCGTCGGCATGAAACATCACGAACTTGCCCGTCGACATGAACGCTAAGCAGTCGTCAATAAGCTGAACCGACGTCAGGCCGAGCAAAAATGGGTCATCAGCAGACCCTAAACCGACGTGTGGATAGCCGTCACTGTCTTGCTTTGCACCGAAAACGAAGACCGTCTTTACAGCAATCCCGAGGTGGTATGCCTGCGATCGGACATAGGCTTGGATTGCAGACACTGAATTCGTCGCTCCCTGGCCGCGTCGGAGTGTCTTCAACGCATTCGCGACTTGCTGCGGAGTCGGCCATCCCCTTTTCGGCTCCTTGATCTCGGGCTCAGCTTGTAAGTTGATCCAGATATCACGGGGCATGACACCCCAATTATCCTGCTTTTGAAGGGACCTTTTCATCTGGTTGGTCAGCTTGGGAGTTGCAACAATGCAATGAAGAGGGCCCCTCTTGTGTTGATCGCGGCTCATACGAGGGAGCCAGACGCCATGTTCGGTACACTCCTGCACCTTCCAAACGACGGGATTGATGGCCTTGCGTGATAGACCAGGAAGCGACAGAGACGAGATGGCAGCCTGGAATGGCCTGCATGAACCATTCTTTTGGGCATCTGGTTGTTGGGATGCCCCAAAACTTGCGATGTGGTCTACGCAAATGTTTTCCACTCCACCCTTTTTTGTTTGTTTGTCGCCCAAAACGCTCCGGGTTGTGTGTGTGCACCCTGTTGTGTGTGGTAGCTGCCAAAAACTGTATGGTGGATCCCCAAAATGTGTGTGGCCAAACCCTCTGCTCAGATTGAACCCGGGGCCTTCCGCATGCAAAGCGGACGCGCTACCACTGCGCTATGCGCCCACTCGAAAGACCAACCGAAACACACTTTTCCAACCCCCTTAGAACACAGCACAACACAACACAACACAACATACTCCACGCATCCAACAACATACACACAGCACACAACGCACAACACACAAACGACGAGCGCCATACGCGCCGTTCGACGCCCCCTTCTACCGCCTTCACCTTCACCCAACAACACCATTTACGTCTCATTCCATGCACCTATTCGAGGATGAGCCCAGAAGGTCTGAACCCAGTGATGAGCCACGCGACGTAGATGGTGCAGAGCGACAGGTCGACACGAGCCCAGAAACTATCGAGACGGGCGACGAGTCACCATTAGACGGCAGATGCGCGGAAGAAGTCGATGTCGTGCAGCTCCTGCGTGCCGATCGGATACGTACGGCCCAGGATGAAGAGTCGTGGATCGCTCGACTAAAGACCTTCCTGCGCGGCGCGATACGCTCAACGAGCAGCAGGTCCTCGAGTGTACGAAGCTGGCCAGCGCGTATGAACTTGTTGACGGTATTCTCTACTATGTCGGTGCCAGGAAGGAGCGAGGCGGACAGGGGCGCGAGCCTCATCTGCGACTGGTCGCCCCGAGCACGCAACTCGGCGAGATCCTACATCACTCCCACAACAGTCTCGCGGGCGGTCATCAAGGGGTATCGCGAACTTACGATCGAGTGCGATGATTCCTGTTCTGGCGCGGGCAGTGCGGCGACGTACGAGACTACGTGGGGGCGTGCGCTGACTGCCAGTCCGGCAAGGGAGCGCCATGCCTGACCGGATCGACGCCGGGCAATGTGCTCGGCACGCGGCCCTTCGAGGTCATCGGTATGGACCATGTCCCCTCGCTTCCACGATCCCATAGAGGGAACACGGAGCTGCTTGTGTGGATCGATCATCATACGGGTTTCCTGGTCGTGTCCGCAAACCCGTCGCGTGAGGCCCAAGTGGTGGCCGAAGCTTACGAGCGCTGCGTGTACCGCCGTTTCGGTGCGAGTCGGCTCATCCGGCGTGATCGCGAGCGCGCGTTTATGTCAGAGGTATTTCGAGCGTTTAATCGGCTGACAAAACAACGCAGCAAGGCGACGCTGGCGTACCGCCCACAGTCTAATGGCACGACGAAGCGCATGGTTCAGACGCTCATGCACGCTGTCAAGTTGTACGTGTCTGACCACAGTCAGAGGGACTGGGACGAGTATGCTGAGCGGCTTGTCTTCGCGCTCAATACTGCCTTCGACCGCACGCGACAGGAGACGCCATTCTACCTGCTCCACGGTTGGGAGCCGCGAAGGACGATGGAGGTGAACTTACCGGTGGCTGAAGGCGAGGCGATGGCGCGTTCAAGTACAGGGCCAATACCAGCGCGTTCGTGAGGAGACCAACCGCCTGCTCAAGCGGGCCATGGGGGAGCGACGTGACGAGGCCAACGCGAATCAACGAGGTGACGCGACTGTGATAGTCCCAGGGGCGCGCGTATGGCTGTTCATCAACCAGGTTAAGCCCGGTTTCGCGAAAAAGCTGTCCCACTTGTGGCACGGGCCCTTCAGGGTCCTCGAGCGACCTGCCCAGCATCTCGCCAAGTTGGAAGTGGAAGGTACAGGGTACAGGTTCTTTCCCCTCGTGCACGTGTCCCGTTTGAAGTTGTGGAGGCAGTTTGAGCCGCGGCCAGCGGTGGCACTGGAGGTGACCGAGCGGTATGACTTCGACGAAGCTCCGCTTTCCGAAGATTCCTTCGAACCCGACGAAGCTAACGACGAGTATGAAGTGGAGGCAATTATTGACCACAAGGACGTACGAAGCGCGCGGCAGGGACGCCCTTCTCATGAATATCTCGTGCGCTGGGTTGGGTACACGGAACCTAGCTGGGTTGCCGAAAGCGATCTCAACGCGCCAAGCCTCCTCGAGGAGTACGAGCAACGGCAGCGCGCGTTGGGGCGGTTCGCTGCAGTGGACGTCGAAACGGAGTGATCGGCACAGATGGAAGGTGGCGGACCGAGATCCGACAACAAGTCGAGTGTCTTGGGTACGGTCGCCACAAGGAGGCTGACAGGTGGCGTCAGTTTTGGAGGAAGGGGTCTGTTGAGGAGCAACCGAGCGAGTTTGGCCTTCGAGTCAGGGTGTGGTTGCACAAGAATGCCGGTGGGTGGCGTCGGTATTGGTGGAAATGGGTTTTATGTTATGAGTTCTTATCAGGTCACTTGACAACGTCAACGCGGAGGCATCACTGTGGCGCTAGATGGAGGGGGTAATGCCGCCGATGAAGTCTTGTGCTGCTGGCTCGAGCGATGACGAGGTCACGTGGCCATGGCAATCTCGGCGAAAAGAAGAAATTGAGGAAGGACGCGGATTCGTGAGAGATTGCTCATACGGATGCTGTGAACGGTGTTTTCCCTCCATGTCACCCGACTCGGTCCAACAAGTCCTGCACCTCCAATATTTGGCTATTGTCCGTGTACCCTGTGAGATGTGGCTCGTGACATGCCCACGTGCTACTTGTATACGCGGGAGTTTGCTAAATCTACACTGAACCGTCCAAACGCTCGCGAGGGCACGGCGTTCGAAAGGGATGTCATTGAAAGAGGGCCAGACGTAGTCGAGGTCTTCGGTTTTTGACTATTTCTCCCGCTCCGACTTTCCCAGGTCGGACTGCCAGGGAAACGATAGAATGGGTTCCAAACGTGAAACTGCGTGTATGTACGAACGGGTTATGCACAGCGACTTCGGTTAGTTCGACATTCTTCGATACTCACCAACGAGGTAGCCGTCTGTCGGTCAAGTCATGCAGGAAGGGAGCTTCACTGCGTATGGCGTCACTTGGTCGCGTGATCAATCGGCTCTGCCCGTTCCCGACGCGCGGGTGAGAGACGGATCACGCGACGACGCCGAGCTGATCATCGCGTTCGTCCTTGAACGAATAACCGCCGGGGAAACGGATCCGCCAAGCGCCTCGGTTACCTTACGCTTCTGGCTCGACTTGGAGGCAGGTGACTTGGGAACAGCCGAGGAGGCCATGGCGATATCGGGGGTGGTGTCTCGGCCGACTACAACACCGATTCGCTGCTGGACGCGACCGACGTCGGAAGCCGGCGCTGCAATGACGTCTGCTTCTTCGCCGGAGCTGGCCCCCGGCTCAGTCAAATCCACGGTGGACGGCTCGGCGCGGATGACGAACTTGCGGTGAATGCGGTCACGAACCTGACGCTGATGTTTGGCGTCGACCCATTCGTTGATTAAGTGGTCCACCTGAGCTTGCCCGGGTAGGAAGTAGAGACGCCACGGTTCGACGTAGTCGAGGCGGCCGATACAGTCCGTGAGCGTCTCCTCTGTCTTCGGGATCGCCATGACGACCCCGTACGCCGGTGGCCAGAGAAAGAAGGGGTCAAGCAACAGATCGGCGTCGGCAATCCCTCTATGCAGCAAGTCGAGAACGAGCTCGAGGTGACCAACCCAGAGGTTCGTGAAGACGGAGTTGCGACGCCGGCGGTTGTCTCCAAAGGAAGTACAGAGTTGTTCCTCCGTCGTGCCACCCGGCTCCGCCTTCTTCGAGCGGGAAGGAGCCTTGTTGTTGACGAAGTGAGTGCGCTCCCACAACACCTGACTGCCCTCTCTGTACAACAACTTGGCGTTTTCGTACATTTCCGAGAAGCGTGGGTCTTCAGGGTCGAAGGTGACCAGTGAGGGCAGCTTGTCAACCATCTTCTCCTATGGCTTCGTGCTGTACACCTCCATGATCTCAGCGTGAGTACAGTGGCGGTGGCCAGACTCTCTTGCCACATACCCTTCGTACTCGATCGGTTGCGGCCCCACTTTCTCGTCGAGGAAGTACGTAAAGCGCCAGGGGAGGCCTTAAATGGTGCTGGGGGTCAGTGGGGGAATCGGGGGCCCTTTAGGCCATGCAGGTCTCGACATCGTCGCGACGATCGATTTGTACGTCGCCTTCTGTGTCGCTTGGAAGACCTCGAACTCTGCACGGCTGAAGTTTTTCTTGGAAGGCCTGCCGTCGTCGGCGCCGCGCTGGGAGCGAGGCTTGAGCTTCGGACTGCGTTGGGTGAACATGCCGCCTCGCTCCGACATCGAGGCAAACGGGTCAGCGTCGGGTGACCGCGAACCTTCATCACTTGCCTTGGACTCGAGTTCACCTGGCCTGATTTGGCGCACGTGGCGGTGGGACGTAAACGGTAGGCCGAGAACCACGGAGACGGGTGGCAGGGACCTGCCCGCTCGGCCGGTGAGCCAAGCGTCGCATACGAAGCCAAGTCATCAACGGTCCCGTACTGCTCGTACTCGGCGAGCGCAGCAATGGTAACGTCTAGCTCTTGTTGTAAGGTCACGTGAGAAGACTCCAACTGACGGACACGCTCGCGGAGTGCGTCCATGTCCCGGGTCCGTATCTTTTCCGCGGGTGACACCTCGATGGACTGAGCCTTCAGGCGATCTTCGAGGCGTTCCACCTCACGGCGCAGTCGTTCGGTCTCTGCTGAGCCATGTTCGCGAGTCTGGATCAACTGATCGCGTTCGTGTTGAACCTTCTCAAGCGAGGAAGTGACGCGCTGGGAAACGTATGCACATGTTAGATCGCTCCAGAGGTATGAAAGTCAAACCTTCCGGGACTTACCGCGAGTTCGTCGCGTCGGAGCGTGTCAACACCTGCCTGGCCCGCGACCGAAAGAGCCGTGCGTCGAAACAGCGGCGCCAGCTTAGACGGGTCTTGGATCCCAAGCGCAACTGTTGCGAGAGTCTCGCGAACGAGCAGGCCGTGGGCCGCGTAGAACGCCTTCGCCGGCTTCTTCCGCAGCGCGTCTACGACGCGGTGACCGTCCTGCACGAGCTCCTCGCGCATGCGCCGATGATCGGTCTCCCACGGGTGTCGCTCTTCCTCACTACCGCTGTCGCTCATCGTCGTTGGTTGCTGTTGCTCCTCTCGGGCGGATCTGGAAGTGGGCCGCTGTGAGCTTCACCCGGCGACTCGGGGTTTCCAAGTCGCACAGGCGAAGGGGGCGCTGTGGTAAAGCGGCCGATGGAATGTGACCTTCCAGGTGACTGAGCCGAACGAGTGACCAGGTGACCGGGTGACCAGGTGACCAGGTGACCAGGTGACCAGGTGACCAGGTGACCAAGTGACCAAGTGACCAGGCGACCAAGTGAACAGGTGACCAAGGTGACCAGGTGACGTGACCAAGTGACCAAGATAACGCTGGTCACGTCGGTCTAGTACCGCCAGGACGGCGAGACGACCTCACGCGATCAGAAGGTGACAAAGGAAGATGGGCGGGCGTCGTCAAGTCGTAGTAGTTAGGACATAGACAGGTGACTACTGGATGCTGAGTAGAGACAGGCAGCTATAGGGAGGGGCTCGAGGGGAGCACCTAGAGGGCCCCATGGGTAGGTGACTTAGAGGTCCGGGTCGGACCACCAAGCTAATAGACTCCGATTTTCGCCACCAAGTACGCAAGTCGATCAAGCACTCGCTTGGAGCTAGGAGCTCTCAAGTCCCGTCACTGCAGGAGGTGACGTTAAAGTATCCGGGCGCCGGCGCGCCTGAAGACCGTAGATTCGACCGACGCGTCCCTCAAAGGTGACGCGGCGAAGAGACAAAGGAGAGAGGGAGAGAAGGAGAAGGAAGGCGAGGTCGACCGAGGTCGCCTCAACCAGTTCTTCACCCCACGCATTCCAGCACGGCCACGGACCGGCCGAGTCGACTGGCTCTGCGTCTGACCCCCAGCCGCGTGAGCGCAACCCGCGATCTGCGTGCACGCAAGTGTTGGAAGCCGAACGGAACTCATAACTCCGCGCGGCGGCTAACTGCCAACAACTCGACCCAAGACCCACGAACCCCGCCGATTCAACTCGTCAGCGACCAAGACACGAGGCAACAGTCGGTGGCCGCGAGCCTGCTCAAGAACAAATTCTGTCGCGTGGTGCGGTAGGTGACCGTGGACGTTCGCTGCGTCTCGGATTTTACCAGCCACTCTACCACAGATACCACTCGATGATGAAGCGATATGTGCGATGGGAGGATGAACCTTCATCACCATGGGTCCGAAATATCACGGATACGATCCTACGGGAGGATATGCTCGAGGCCGCTGAGACTGAAACCATCGCACGCCCCTCTCGCACTCCCCTCTCCCAACTGGGCACACGTTTTGGGAGTCGACTGGGAAGGTCCACTGCACGGAGCGAACGAAACAACGACGGATCTCCCGACGACGTACGAAGCAAAGCACAAGTACACACAAGATGGTATATCCGGAGCGATTTTTTTTAAGGACGTGGTGAAGCCATTTGCCAAACGTGGAAGCCACAATAGTGGTGAATACCACGAACCACTTCCCATTTTGTATCCAACTAGCGACCAGTCCCCATGCATGACAGATGATCAGTGGAGGCCGTACGCGATCTGGATGCGACAAAGTCGCTTGTGATTCGAATCGACTCGAAGTGCACCTTGTGAGCAGGTACGCATGGTCGTGTTCGGCGAAGGCGGCACAGGCAAGAGTTGGTTGATCAAACAGGTCATTCAAGACCTCCGAGTTGTATTTGGCCGTGAGGAAGCGTCTAAGCGGGTGTTGTCGATGGCACACCAAGGAAACGCGGCATTTCTAATCGGAGGTCAGACACTTACGTCTGATCTCAGACTACCCTGCCAAGACGGGGCAGTATTCAGACTGCCGTACGCACCTCTATCCACCACACCAAGCGGACAGACGTCTCTCCGTCGTTTTCAGGAGGAGTACGAGCATGTCCACCTCATGGTGATCGACGAATTTGGTGTCATCTCGTGCGGCATGCTTCACTGGATTGATCAGCGCCTCCGAGAGATCTTTCTGTGCGACTTACCCTTCGGAGGACGTGACGTTCTCTTCACAGGCGACCCAAGCTAACTTGGACCAGTGAGAGCACGCTCACTGTCAACAAAGAACAAAAACCCGACTTCAGCTTCAGAGTGTGCGGGACGGAAGCTGTGGAAAGGAATCAAGTTGTACTTTGTACTGCGACAACAAAACCGTGGGGCTGCAGACCCTGAATGGTTTGACACGCCCCGTCGTGTACGCGAAGGAACCGCGAACGATTCCGATCTACAGATGATCCTCGCGAGTTGTATCACCACCTGCTGCACGCGTGCAGAACCCGGTGTATCTGGCGTATCGAAACGAGGATGTCGATGAGGCTAACGACGTCGCAATCCGACTACTTCAACGCCCGATGTGCAAGATTCAAGCTCATCACGATGTCCAGGTCAGGCCAGCATGGGCGAGCACCACGCACCTTGACGATGCTTCGTCAGGCTCTTTCGACTGAAGCAAGGGATATTGAGACATGGTCATTGAAGCACCTCCCACTCGAGCTTATGCTTTGTGAGGGTTCACCCGTGATACTCACATACAACATGGAACAGCGCGCTGGCCTGTGCAATGGCTCAAAGGGCGAGGTCTACTAAATTTTGATTCCCGAGGATGGGAGCCCGGCGCATCTTCTTATAGTCTTAGTACAAATGAGAGACTAAAAGGGACCATCTTTTATACCGCACGTCCCTCAAGTCATTCCCGTGATCAGCCGAACACTATCGGCGACGTCGCCAAAAGATGGTTCGTATCGTCTCACGAGAACGGCGCTGCCACGCAATCTCGGCTTTGCAACCACGATCCACAAGATTCAATGACAGACTTGCACAGGGGTCTTTCTCAATCCTACTCAATTGAAAAGCTGTGCGCTAGCGTACGTCGCACTGTCGCGGGTGCGGAATCGCACGGATATGTTTCTATCAACCCCGATCACCGCCAAACAACTCGACAAGTCCGACCAGAACCGGATAGTCGATGACAAGGAAAACATCAGAGTAGCTAAAGTGGAGGTGTAGCTGCTGACTCTGGCGCTCTCGTTCCCTTGATGAAGACTCTTGCTGCTGCACACAACCAGCAGATACTGGTCGGATCGCCTGTGTCACTCTTACTCAACTGACCCGTACGCGGTCCCTCAGTCGTTGTCGAGTTCTGTGCTTGGCACAATAGACAGCACGTCACTACCATTGGTAGAAGTGTGACACTGCATGGATTATGGTGTCGATCACAGTGCGCTGACAAAGACGCAGTACGTACCAACTGTATCTTCCTGCAAGGCATGACACGATGCCCACCAGCCTGTGCCCTGTGAACACAGTGGAAATCAGCTGGCCCTGTCCTCTCACACGTCACATAACTCAGCCTCACTACAAACTTTTGGCCAATTAGAATGCTGGATGACATTAGGTCGCATGTAAACAAATTAGCCAATCAATGTGCTGTTAAATAACCGGTGCGTTTGATTGAAAACACCAGCGACTATTATCGTAAAGAAGGCAAACCCAGCTTCGCCCACCCAGCAGCATTTTTGTGGTAGCGATCTCGGTGCGACTCGCCGTCTTGCTTGGCGTTGCACTAGCCACGAAGGGCTGCAGGAACGGCTGTAGCACTGGCGGCATCAGTCGAACCATTTCTGACGTTCAGTGTGGGCAGCGAGATTGGGGAAGAGAGTGGAGTGATATTGGACCGATTCCCGTAGACATTTAGAAGGCTTCCTAAAGCTAAAATTTCGGTTCTCGACACTCTAAATCTTATTTAGTCCCTCGGCACCCCCTCTCTAAATCCAAATCTAGAGAGGGGGGGGGGGGACCCCCCTCTCTAAAAATTTAGACTCCTCTAAACATGCGAAAAAGAATACCCTCTTGAAAAAGATATCCATACACAGCACAACGAGGAGAATCTCGTGCCCAAATCCTCTGAGAGGTGATGCTCGCAACCAGAGAGAATCTGGAAATGCAAGATCACAGGTTTTCTGTGGGAATAGAGAAAACTCTAAATTTTTGGATAGAACGCGATTTTAGCTTTAGAAAGCCTTCTAAATCGTACGGGAATCGGTCCATTAGGGATTGTAGACTTCCTCGAACAGTGTGTGGATGTCAACACTCGCACTCGCAATAGCAGCCCTCTGAGCCCTGCACGACTACCAAACGCCGCGTGCTGTGGCTATTTGCTACCAGCTCATTTGGCCCTCAGTGTCAAACTCTCCGAACGCAGTTGAACGTTCGAAGAGGCGGGGGGCAACAATCAGGAGTCATCGCCGGGGAGAGCAGAGACAAGGGGCCACCAGCCTTTCATGGCAACATACAAGTTGCCATTTCAAATACTCTCATGCTGCGCCAGCCTCGACCGTGCAACCGATGAGTATCTAGACCAACGTTGGTGATGAAGTCTGCACTAGTCTGGGAAAAAAAGGATCATATTCATGAGGCTCGCGGTAGTGCTACCAGTAGCGCTCTGATGAAGCCTACACTCCAATGAAGACGGACGCAGCAAGCAGTACAGCACCGCTTAGCCGTGTCAGGCGCCGTGCGCCGCTGCTCATCTTCATGCTCGGAGTTGGCGGTGCCGGGATCTCGGTGTTGTTTTGTTCGACTTCGGCTACTCGTGATGGCGATGTTGCATTCAAAACTGCCGCCGCAGGCTCTGCCGCGGCGGGCTTTGTCGTTGTGGAGACTGGCGGGCTCGTCCTTGATGTCGAGTTGTTGGTACCAGTGCCAACAAGCCTGTACCACTTTGTATCTGTCTCCCCTAGATTCTCACACTTGTCGTCTTGTTCAGGGGGGACGGTGAGAGCAGATATCGCTTTGCCAGCGCAAACGGTGTTGTTGTGAATCCGCATGTATGAGCTGCCGTTGCTGAACAGACCTGCGATCACGGATTCATTACTGCTATGAGGTTTGGTGTGGCACTTCCCGTCAGCGATATAAGCAGCCCAGCCAAGGTGGAGATCTGTGCATGCCGTACGCGGCTCGTAGAGTCCGAACACTATCACATCGGTCCCAGCTGGATACAGCGAGCTGACGAACTGATCGGTGGGGGCATTGCTCGGCGCGCAGACGACCTTCATATATCTGTTGGCATTCTTCGAACACACGTCTAGCACGTTCATACGTTCAGCCTCCGAGCACGTTTTGTTGATGTACCAGATACCACTGATATCACGACACTTGGCGTCTGAGTATACACCAACGAATGGCAGGGCAGCAGCCAAGCTGTAGAGAACGGCGTAGACGAAGAACACGAACAGCATTGGAGTCATGACGGATCTGTGCATATCGGCTGACCAAGGTATTACTGCGTTGGGATAAAATGAAGGTACCGTGCCAAACCAAGCTCCTGGAGGTAGTGTGTCCTGTACGCGGTGAGATGAACAGTGAGCACTGCTGGTCCTGTTGAACACAAGGATGAACCCAGCACTCTGCGATGTAGGGTACAGTATCTTGTTCCTAGTATCAATCATTAGTGGGGATTGGTCGAGGTTCTACTAGGACCCACAACTTCCGTGCGTGCCAGAGTACCCACGATAAAGCGACTCTGCTGACACTAGGGTGAACCCAAGGCAGTGCCTTCTCGGGTAATTTTCTCGGGTAAAGAGGCGTTTGTGAGCTACAGGTGGCGATCCCAAGATGCTCAAGAACTGTGACTTTCGGATGGAGCCAGAGGAAGAGCCTTCTGCAGTTACTGAGCTGATGTGAGAGCTGTGGTGGTGGGTGTGGCCGTGTCGCGTTTCGGATGGAGCCAGAGGCTAGAGGAGAGAGATAGAGGGTGTTGGCGCGCTTGCTAACAGCTCGTTCCTCGTCACTGGTCACAACAGAGCAGCAAATTGCACATTGGGATTAACCTCCGATCTCCGTCAGGTGTACAGGTGTGTTGCCAAGTCTCCGGTTGCACTCTTGAAAGCCGCTCAAAGGTGCGAGACTTCCCTGTGCAAATTTGCGCTATCTTGCGCTGTGTGTGCACCCCCACTCGTGACTGGCAAGACACGCGCCGGAATACACAGATCGATCTCGCGTCCCCATCTGTCTCCATCAAAACTCATCGTCGGTACTATGAAGCCAGTGGCACCCAGCGATGCCGTCAGACTGTACGATATGTCCACATGTGCCACCACAGCACTGTCGTCAGTTCTGCTTCGGCAATGGTTCTTCTCTTTCGGGGCTCTGGCTTCATCCGAAACGCGCCACGGCCACGCTCACCACCACAGCTCGACAGTCAGTTCAGTAGCCGAAGCCTCTTCCTCTGGCTCCGTCCGAAAGTCACAGCGTGAAACGCTCCGGAGCATGTAGGAGTAGCCACCTGAGAAGACACTGTCTTGGGTTCACCCTGATCTCCCTGGGGTCACTTAATCATGGGTACACTCTGGCACGCATGGATACCGTGGGTGCTGATGGAACTTCGACCAACCTCCGCTATTGACTGATCGTAAGAACAACGCACTGTGCAATCTACACCACACCCAGCATTTTGATTGTCATGAGCGCAACGACCGAGCCCATCGAACGAGAAGCCGAGGAGGAACCCTCTGCTTCATCAGCGCGTGTCGGCACGGAGAAAGATGACGAAGCTCCGCAAGTGTTATCGATCGCTTTGTCGCTGCGACGCAGGCGCCTTACAATTGTTGTTGTCGTCATAATCGGCTTGTTGGGTCTCTTCGCCGGCTTGATGTGGTCGGGGCGACAGATCCACGAGTTCGACAGCGGAAGCATGACGCCGGATGACCGAACAACGCTTCTAGATCGATACAATTCGTACTCGGGTAACGCGGCGTCGGTGGTTGGACGTCCGCTGGAGTTTGCGGTGGTGATCGTCGCGCAAGTCATCGTATTGTGGTGCATGTCAGACTCGGTCATGTCGACGGTCACGAAGCGGCGCGTGCAGGTGGCTATCCTTGTGGTCAGTGGTATGCTCGGCTTCTTGCTTACGAACGCACTAAACGCGTTGAACGTCCAGCTTCGCGAGGGGCAGACCGTCCTGGTGATGTCGCCCAGCGATCTCACCAACAACGCATCGTTCGTCAATTCATCGACTATGGAATACTCTTTCTCCGAGCATACACCTCACAATCCGACCGCCAACACCATCTTGCGTACACTCGTCGCACCGCGAACCGCTGCTTCCAGACTTAGATGTCAAGGCCGTGTATTTGCTATTCCGGACGATAGCGTCACCTTCGGTATTCCCCAGCGTGCCTGGATGAACAATCTAATCACCGAAGCATTGCCCACGCGAACCGTGCGAATTGATCTTCAATCGAACTCAACGTCAAGCTTACCCCACGACTTCCCCATGAACGCGTCGACAGCGGTAGATTTGCTCATCACAGGGGTATCAACTCACCGTGACTACACGCCGTTTGCAGTTGTCACCCCTTTCGTGTTGCCCGTTGAGTACAAGAAGTGGTATCCCCCCACGGCCAACGTACCTGCTGCAAGTCTCACAGGTCTCATTTCACCCAACCCGGATGCTACAGAGACGGAAAATCGGGAGACGTTCCTTGCAAATATCGCGTTGTTCGCACGGCTTGTGACTGCACCAGAGTACCAGCGTCGCCCGAGACTTCGCCGGTGGACGATGGACCTTACTCAAGTAAACATCACGCCAGCGATGTCAGTTGACGCAGTCACGATCGAGATGGAGATAGTAATTGCATCTCCGAGCGCAACATTCACTGACAAGAACGGATCAACATACACGTCGACAGTTGCTTTCAGCAGTTCCCCGATCCACATTTCTGAAAATGTAGCGGGACTAGCTAGTATTCCTCGTGTGGATGCTTTTGCATCGTGCATGAACCAGGAAGGCACCGACTCTCTTCGCATGCTTGTTTCCAATGGGTCTCGGCCCGAAGAGTCCACCATTCTGTGCGAGAACATATCGACAACGTCCCTCTTGGTCGTCAGCACTACTTCATACTTCAAGGCCGCCTCGCTTGCTGATTATACGTTTGTGAACAAGTCCGGTGTATTCAAAAGTGGAGATCGTCTGGACACAACGCTCACAAACTTCAGCGCCGTCTCCTCTGTCACTTTCGCCCGACTCAATTGGCAGCCCGAGAACTTGGCAAAAGCACACAATGCGCGATGTGACGACGAGCACGGCTGTTCAGGGGTTGAAGCACCACTCCTCGAGACGAATCAACGACTCCTTGTTAGCGCGAAGGATATCCCGCTGGATCTTCTTTCTCCGATTGACTACAACAACAATCACTATTTCCCAGTCCAGCAACCATTCGAACTTGTGTCGATGAGGCGAGCGACCAAGGCTAGCACAATGATGTTCAATTTGTCGTGGGTTAAGGCGAGCAACCCAACCGGTATCAGCAGTTATCGTGAGAACAGCACCGACCCGGAGCGCAAAGGCTACGCGGGCGTCGAAACAGCGGGTTACGCGATGTTCATGGGCGAAGTACTGCTTCCGCACAACATCCAAAGCATTAGTGTCGACACAGGTACCCCACTGCCCAACAACTGCTCCGAGTCTGTTGACCGGCGCACGCAAAACTACGTCAACAACCACCTGTACATGGAGGACACGCTACAAGCGACATACACGGCCGCAGCGTTCTTTGTGCTTCAGAACGGTGCAGTTCGAGATGTGATCCCCACCGGGTCGGTTGAGGCCATCGAGCTGAAGCTGGACCACAACATCCAGAAAACAGTTTTGTGGGTCTCGGTTCCTCGATTGAACGCTGTCATCACCATTGTGGGATGTGGGCTTCTAATCGCGATACTTGTTGTCGCGATTGTGCACCCGGATTTGACGATGGAGCCGACGCCGTGGCAAACGGACCAACACCAAATCGCTCGGGTGATTGTCGACGAAGTTACTTTTCCGCCGGCGTTGTTAAAACGGTTGATTGACGATGGCAACACGTCGCACGACGTCGAACAGCTCGCCATTACCGAGATTGCTGTGACGCCCACCGTCTAAGGTAGCGTAAAACGCTTGGCCGGACGATGAGCTGCTTCAGACTTGATTGAGTCCAAGATCGATCTGGATGGTCTTTAACTATGCAATCGATTGCCTTGCTTGTTCGCCTCTCCGTGAAACAACAGCACGTCGCCCTTTCAGCTCATCTTGGCTGCGAGTACGTATGATCCGACAGCAATACGGTGGCAGCCGCCTTCGCGGCTCCAATGAGTGAAGGCTCGGCAGACCGTCGATCCTCACTCGTGTGGTGCTCTACCTCGGTCAAGCAGCTCCACAATACGACCACAGACTCGTCCGTCTTTCGGATGAATGGGAGGCTCCGCGCCCCACTACCTCGTCGACCACGCGCGCGTTCTTTACCGAAGACCTTTGACCCGGGAGTGCCTGCTCACGGGTAGCGCCGTCGTCGGGTATGGATCCGTAGCGTGGCTGTCCCAGCTCGTAGACTTATACACGTAGCAACGTATCGAGCCGTCTCGAAAAGCGGTCCAGACAATGCGTGACGGCACCGCGAGATCGCGCGAGGGCTCGGCGTGGACAAACGGCCCCTCGTGGGAGTCCACCGTGTTTTGATATGGGATCCTCCGATGGAGGCTAAACCAGCCCAATTGATCGTTCGTTAGTCTCATCCAAATTAGAACGCCCTCCCGCCCGCCTGGCCCCCGTCCAAAGGGCAGCTGGCCACACTCTGGCCGGAGCGCTTCAGTTGAATTTCCCCACTCGGGTTTTTAGACGCAGCAGTGAGCGAACGGCCACACGCCCGGCGTCCGCGCGACCTCATCCAGTCCCGACGCACTCGACCGCTCGAAGCCGCATCCACAAGCCTGCCGACCATGGTACGGGCTGCGCGGGGCGGCTCGCTCGCATGCGCGCGCGGGCGACGGAGGGCGACTAACCTGTGGTGTCTGTCGTGGTCTGTCTACCCAGGAGGATCCCGAGGAGTACTACGACGTGGACGACGGTGCGGTCCCGCGTTGGCCCGCTTGTGGATAGACTTGGACACACGCGACTAACCGTTCCTGGTTGTGGATATGTGTGGGGGGATGTGTGGACGCGTAGGCTATGACGAGGACGACCGCGCGGACGAGCAGGCCAGCAAGAAGGTGGTGTACCCGCCGCGGCTCATGGTCGACTTCACGAGCCTCGGGGTGCGTTTCTCTGTCTCTGTGGACGGATCTGTGGACGATTAGAAGGGGAGGGGTCTAACCCATGCCCGCGATTGGTCCGCACTGTGGCTCTGTGGATAGATGAACGCGCTGCTGCGGTACGCGCAGTTCTACCAGATCACCGTGCGGGACGACTACGACAAGGACGAGCTCGCGGCGGTCGTGGCGCGCCACTTTGACTGCTCGCTGGAGGTGGAGGAGGATGAGTCGATCGTGTCGTTCATGCAGCGCATCCGCAACGGCGAGAAGGCCGTGGTGCGCCACCGGCCGCCGGAGAAGGACCGCAAGGCCGCCAAGCAGCAGCAGCAGCGCAAGAAGAGCAACAGCAACTCGCGCAAGCGCCAGCGCGAGGCGCCCGCGACGTCCAGCGGCGCGAGTGGCCCGAGCGCCAGCGGATCCAGTGCAAAAGACGCGGCGAATGGCGGCGGCGACGCCAAGAGCGGCCACGGCGCGCACCGCGGCGCGGACGTGGACGACGACGCGCCCGTGGCGCCGCGGCCGACGGCGCGTAGCAAGCCCTCGGGCCCACCATCCTCGTCGGGCGCATCGGCGAGCGACAAGAGCGGCCCCAGCAAGAGCAGCAGCAACGGCAAGAAGTCGGACAAGAGCAAGAAGGACGACAACGGCGAGGACAACGAGCTCTACTGCATCTGCAACCTGCCGAGCTACGGCAACATGATCGCGTGCGACGGCAAGAAATGCCCGAACCCGTCGCAGTGGTACCACCTCGAGTGCGTGGGCTTCTCGGACGGACGCCACCCGGACACGTGGCTCTGCCCCGAGTGCGACCCGAAGAGCTTTGCAGAGTTCAAGAGCAAGAAAAAGAAGAACGGCAACAAGCAGCGCTCCAAGTCGCCCGGCTCCAAGTAGTAGAGAAAGCTAGTTTCATTCGCTAGTGCCCCCACTCCCTGACGGTCTCTGACAACCTGTAGTGCATCGCGATCCTCTCTTCGAACGGACGTCGTGCCTCGGGACCGCCACTTTCTTCCCTTTTTGCGTGTAATAGGTTTTCATTTTTGCTTTTGATTAGCGTCTCACTACTATCGTCGAGTCTGTCTACGTGAATGCCCAGAGCTTGACAAGCTTGTCCGCGCCCGTCGTCACGATCGCTGGCTGCGTTGGATGCCACTTCGCCTGCAGAATCTTGTCTTCGTGCTGGTGGAACGACGCAACTGCATTCACTTCGGCGCTGTTGGCTTCCATCAAACATACTTTGCCGTCGAACGCCGCACTCATGAGCCACTGGCCGTCAGGTGACCACGAGACAGAGCGGCATTCGTCGTGATGATACGAAACCGTCGAAAGTGGCTTGCTCGTCTTGGCGGAGGATGCCCGCAAGTCCCACGTTGAGACGGAGCCATCTTGGTGCCCCGTGGCGAGTACGCTCGTACCACTGTTCTGCGGCTGGAACGCGAGCGCGAACGCTGGCGATACCGTACGCGCGAGAACACGCGCGCACTGCGCGGACCTCAAGTCCCAGAGTCTCACCGTGCGGTCCATCGATGCGCTCATAAAGCACCTCCGATCGATGGGTCCGAACGCCTCGTATGGACTCGAGCCACTGATGGCAATTGCCTGGATCTCTCCGACGTGACCGTCAAAGCGCTGCACGCACGGCGGGCCAGACGCGGACGCTGCTTCGAGGTCCCACGCACGAAGGACTGAGTCGCCCGACGCAGCCGAGCACAGCACACTGGGCGAAGCAAAGCATAGCGCACGACTTTTCCCACTGTGGCCACGAATCCAAACTTCTTGCTGGGTCCACCGCGCGAGTACCTTAATTGACGACTCGGCCGCACCGGTCGCGATCAGTGGAGCCGCATGGGCCGGAGACACATGGTTGTAGCATGCTGTGTAGATCGCGGACGCGTGGTGTTTGTGGCGCTCTAGGGTCACTGGCAGCAGTGGCAGGAAGGCAAGCCCACCACTTCTCCCCAGCGAAGAGCTAGCGAGTGGCTCAGTGAGATCAAAGACGCGGAGTGCGCGCGCATTCGTGCCGATGACCATCTCGCTGCCGTCCGGTGCGATATCCATCGCTCGAATGGCCTGCGCCTCGCGGACTTCAGCGATGACGCTCGCACGCACGACAGAGTCGATCGTCAGTTGCGAGTACGAGCGGAGCGGGGTGTTGATGTTCTCGTCGTCGTCGTCGTCACCGTTGGCTTCCTCGCGGGCGTGGTCGTCGGTATTGTGAAGTGCTGGCTCTTCAGGATCAATCTGCTGTGTCTTCGAGTTCGAATCTGGATCACTTGCACACGATTCCTCGTGGTCGACGAAGTCATCTGCATCGTCGTTTTGTGGTATCTCACCTCGCCGGGCCGTACACCACGCCTCCAAAGGCGCATCCGCGACTACTGTTTCCGTCTCGGATTTTCTGAAGACAGAGGACGATCGCACGGGCATGTGCTGTTCGTCCTCTTTGTCCAGCGTCTGGTTACCCGATACAGGCGCGAAATCATCGACGATGGCTTCTTCGGGTGTATTGTTGTGAGCCGGAGGAGACGAAAACTCCAGTCGGTCCGCGTCGATCCCCCGATCCATGCTCAGCGCACTCTCGGTCTGTGTTTGCGCGTCCTCTACAAATCTCGTCTGAGGGTAGCTTTTCATACTGTCTTCTTCCTCGTTCCTCGTATCTTCTGGCTCCGTTTGTGGATCATCGCACTTAATCTCTTGGACTTGGTCATTTTTGGGCACTTGCGGACCACCACGCGGTCGTGCTAACGGAAACGCCATCGACATGACGAGCGGGTTTCTCGCGTGTGTCAAATTGGCGGTCCCGCTTGCGGCATGGTGTTTGCCCACGTAACCGGACAGATCGACAGACTGTGATAGCGCACTTGCGGTTGGACGATCAACGCTCTCTTCGGGCTCAACGAGCCTCAGCGACGCACCTTCCGATTCGTCGTCTACTGATAACGTATCTGACGACATGGGTGCGACACCGACGACGCTTTCATGACTACCGGCTCGTTGTCTGTGCAGTAGGAGCGCATCATTGAGCAGTGCGACCAATTGGCGGTGCGGCATCGTGATGTATTTGTGCTCGTCGTCGTCCTCTTCGATCGGGTCGCGGAAGAGCGGCACGAGCGACTCGAAGCAGGCGAGCCGCGCCTCGTCCAGGCTCGATGCCCCCGGTTGCGGCTTCGTTTCGCTCTGCAGCACTGCAACGCAGCGCGCCAGTTCTTGCTTGGTGAGCCGCACGGCAGATTTTTGTAGCTCTTCGAAAATCGCCCGGCGGCGACGAGGCGCTGTCCACGACAAGTGGAACTCTTCGAGTAGTGCTTGCTTTTCAACGCGAGCGAGCGCCTCCGCGAGCCCGCGCTCGCCCAGCACGCTGCTCAGCGGACCCAGCAGCTCGCGGACCCGTGACCACTCGCCCTGGAAGACCCACTCCCGCAGCAGCGCCAGCTCGCGCGATGGACCGCAAAGCCAGGTCGTGTCCAGCCCGCTTTCGCGGAGCAGCGCCACGACGGATGTGCTTAGCCCGAGACTGCGCAAGTACTGAGCCACCAGGAAAAGCACATCGAGGTCCGCGTCGGCCACGCGCACGCGGGCGACGACCGGTACGGGCGCCGTAGTAGTCGCCATTATGGAACGAACGTGGCGCGCACGAAGAGACGCGGTATGTGGGCCACAAGAGTTTGCGACCCAAGTTGAAGCGGTGAGCCACAATGGTGGAGATGAGTTTCGCGAGTTGCTGTCCCCAAACACGACGCTTCGTTTACGCTGCTGGCCTAAATGATGTTTCCTACGCTAATCTGTGTGTGTTATCTACCTCGACACAATGCGCACTCGATCCTCGAGCGCACTTCCGCGCGCGCGCGGTTTCGACGCACAACCCGGTTTTCTTCTTCTCTTCCGGTTCATACATTTTTGTTCAGTTTGTTGATGGCTGTCTTGCGGAGACTGCGTCGCGGCTGGGCGTCACGTCGCGTCGCGCGCAGAGTTCGTAGGAGAGTCAGAGCTTCGCCGTCTGCCTACATGATGACGATCTTCTGCTTGGGGGTGGGAGGGCGATTGCCCTCAGCCGCGGCGATGACGCTGTCGGTGCGGTTGAAGCCGCCGGCGTTGGCAGCCTCTTGCTCCCGCCGGCGCTTGCGTGCGACGAAGATGAACGCGATGACACCGGCCACGAGGAGCGCCGCGAGCACGGCGAAGATGATCACGAGCGCCGACGGACCGCCACTGGACGTCTTGCCCTTCACGACTTCGTTGTTGCTGTTGGCGCGCGAGGCCGAGCTAGTGGGCGACGTGGTCGCGGGAGCCGGCACGGGCGACTTGGTCGAGGAGGACGGTTCCGACGGATCCAGCGAGCCCGACGACGAGAGATCTAGCAAAGTAAACCAAGGTCGAGTTAGCGACCGAGAAGACGACGACAGCAGCATCGTGGCGCACGAGACGTACCCTTGGGCGGGATCTGGCACTGGTCGCCCGTGTAGCCCTCCGAGCACTCGCACGCGTTCTTCACGCACGTGCCGAACTTGCCGCACTGGCCGGCGTCAATCACACACGTGTCTACACAAACACACACACACAACAGTCAGCGTCCCCTGAATCACACCGTGGGGCCAACGGGAGATAGACCACGCACCGTCCACGACGTTATCGCAGCGCGTGCCGTTCCAGCCCGAGTTGCACGCGCACTCGAACGCCGGCTTGCTCGCGGTGCTCTTGTCCGTGAGCAGGCACGTGCCGCGGCCGTTGCACTGCTTGCCGTTGACGTTGCACGAGCCGCTGCACTGGCCGTCAAAGTAGACGTCGCACCGGTCCAGCGAGATGCACTTGTAGATGCCGAGCTTGTCGCCGATGGACGCGCAGCCGCCGGGGCTCGACGCGCACGTCTTGGCGTCCTCGCGCCAGATGCAGGCGAGCTGGCCGCTCTGTTCGTCGCCGGGGCACCCGCCGAGCACCGAGCCGCCGCACGGCGTGCCGGCCACACAGCGCTGCACCGGGTTCTCCGAGTCGCCGGCCACACAGGTCGCGCCGTCCACGCAGTCGCTGTTGCTGTAGCACTCCTTGCCGAACTCGGCCGCGCGCGTCGCCGAGACCGCGAGCAGCGCGGCCGCGACCACGAGACGCCGCATCGACGGCATTCTGGTTCTCTGCGTGGTTTGTTGTTGCTTTTTGTTCTGTCGCGTTGGACTCGACACGTAGAACAAAAAAAAAGTTCCGAGACGCCGGGTCGTGATGGATGGGCGCCGCTGCTTTCTTCCTACGGCGAGAGCAGGAGGAAACGGAGCTCGACGCGCGGGTCGCCTAGGAACGGAAGCGATATACACGTCCTCGCGGTAGGAGTGTCTCGACGTCGCCGACTGTGACTGTGTCGCGGGCGGCGCGCGCGGTGGAGCAGGGGCGGCGGAAGGCTCGGACCCTGATTCTAGAGGGCGGCCACCTTTCGTTTTTTTGTTTTGTTTTTTTGGCTCGAGAGAGAGACCGAAAAAGCGCTGTTTGTGTTGTTGTGGCGCGCGCGTGGGCTTTTTGGCCGACCAAATTCACCTACCCCCTATCTCCGTCAGACCAGCTGGGTGTGGGCGAGAATTTGCGGCCGCGCGCCCAATCAGCGCGAGAGGCCTAAACCCTACGTGGTGTAACTTACTCAAACCCGTCAACCCATCTCTCTGCTCCATGGGCGAACCCAAGCGTCGCCCAGGTAATACGGGGGCGGCAGAGAGATCGGATCGACTGTGAAGCTCGCCTAGCGACATTCCCCACGCGAACACACTAGGACACTCTCTGCTATATTCGGTGGTGTATGTAGATGACGAAGCCTCACTGTCTCACGAATATGCCGTACTAATATGCCGTTGGCTCTGATAAATGTGTCGCGATTTAGACGGGTCCGACGATACGTCTCCAGTCACGTTTTGGTCCCCTCGTTTGGCGCGGCGTGCGACTGAACTGAACTGAACATCAGATCTGCACGCGGAACGCAAAAATCGCAAAATCGTTTCTCAAAAATACCGAATAATAATCCGTGCAAGACAGACGCGTTCCGACTAGTTGCACATAAAACGACCCCACGACAGCAGCGAAAAGCGTGGCACCTGGTGGCACCGGGCGATGAGAACGAGCGCTGGCTTGCGGGTAGAGTGTGTGAGGCCTTTATGCGGCTGGGGGCAATCGAACATGCGGGGTTATAGAGAACATTACGATCGCGACGGGGAAGGAGGAGGGTTGGCTCGACTTCGC
The DNA here is from genome assembly GCA_027475725.1 of Pythium rhizo-oryzae. Classification (NCBI taxonomy): domain Eukaryota; phylum Oomycota; class Peronosporomycetes; order Pythiales; family Pythiaceae; genus Pythium; species Pythium rhizo-oryzae. The sequence goes on along the minus strand of JAMFLL010000640.1, from coordinate 1,133 downwards.
TGTCCGTTGGTTCAACGCGCTGTGGCTGCTCAACGGCAACAATGAGGGTAGGCCAGCCGCGGATACTCACTCAGATGAACCAGATCCACGTCGCTACATGCAGTGGTTTGCGGACTCCTTCTCTGTTATTGGTATCATGAGGAAGACAGCACACATGCTACGATGTTGTAGTGCTGAAGTTAGGTCACGTTGAAGTGGCGTAGGTTGACTAAGGTCCCGTGACCGAAAAGATTGCTTTGATTTGGTTGTGACGCGCAGCTCGTTCAAGCGATCCCATTTGGGAGTGCAAACAGTTTCCGTACCGGAAAATTCTCTGCATGAGCTCTTGCACGTGGCTGATCTTAGAAGGAAGACAGTAGCAAGAAGCACGGAAATTTAGAGCTGCTGGATCACACTAGGAACCCGTCTCGTCCTCCATGGTACGATGGATGGCGCTCGCATAGAGGTTTCTATAGCCTCGAAATCAATTGTATCTAGTGCCATGAGACTGTTGCGACGGGGCTGAGAGGGACTGAGATCACAGATCGTGCTTGTGGCATGAGTTTGACCAAGACACTCCGCACGGGCACAATATTCGGCACTTGGGTTCTATCGAGAGTGTTAGAGCATCTCCACCAGTACAGCTACCACACTCTTTGGTGAGCCAAGGGCGAAATCAATGGATCTCCACGATGCGAGCTACGTTTGCTCCGGATGAAGGCGTTCATGCGCTTGATGAGCGAGACGAAACCTCATACCTGCTAGACTCGACCAAGCCAAGCGCATTCGTATATCAATATATCTATATGCGATATCAGAGTTCCATATCACCCTAATATCTTATGTACTGTTTCAAGATCGAAAAGTTGATGACCCTCCGACATCGAATACTAATCAACGCAGGGGGATATATTGGACCTCCCCATTCCAGGTGAGGAGGTCTGTGCTATCTGCAGTATATTTGCCGTGCCACGTGCGTCAATCCCCCCCCCCCCCCCCCCCCCCCCCCCCGGCCCCCCCCCCCCCCCCCCCCCCCCCCCCCCCCCCCCCCCCGCGGCCCCCCCCCCCCCCCCCCACTCCACCCCCCCCCCCCCCCCCCGCTCCCCGGCCCGCGCTGCGCCTTCGTGGTCGGGTGTGGGAGGTGTGGGTGGCCG
>JAMFLL010000639.1:0-30139 GCA_027475725.1 Pythium rhizo-oryzae | reverse complement strand
CGTATTGCGATGGCATGGTATGGTCTCTTGCCAATCTGATTGGCTGGTGTGTTAGAAAAATTGCTCCGATTGGCTGAGCAGAAGAGTATGCAACCCTGGACCAGGGTTGCTGAAAATGCAACCAGGGTCCCTGGTTGCATTTTCAGCATAATGTATTAATAGTGGTTGGCCGTTGAAAGCCAGACCCACCAGCACCAGACCCGAAGATGGGGACGGGACGCTGGGCAGTGGACTGAGTCCATCAGGCGGAAGGCGCCTGATGGATCAGTCGAGCACGAGCTGATGATCAGTCATGCTGAGCATGACCGAGCAGCCCGTTTGGCACACCTGCCATACCGGGATCCCATGGAGGATGCGCCGGTGGTGGCGCCGCAGGAAGGTCACTGGGGAGTCCCCAGGGGGCAGCCACAAGGGGGGCCGCCACGGGGAGGACGCGGAGAACAGGACCGGCGGCAGGGAGAGAGACTAGGACACTTCTAGATTGGACGAATACATCTAGGCAAACCTTAGGAAGCGTGCCAGCTTCCCTCGTGTGGCATTTTTTCTTGGATCCACCACACTCCATTTGCATCATCATCATCTTCATGTCCAGCGAGGTCTCGCTCAGAAAGCCGTACAGCACGTCGTCGAGCTGGCCGGCGACCGAGCCGAACGCCATCATCGTCGGCAGCGAGTCGCCCTTGAAATGGCCCACGATCTTGCTCCACCCGCGGGTCTTTTGCTTGTACGAGACGAGGTGGTCGCGCTTCTTCACGAGCTTCCATTGGCTCGGATCCACCTGGCGGTTGTTCACGTGGACGTGCGTCTCGTAGGCCGTGATCACGTCCTCGAGCAGCGACGCCGCGAGCTCGCGCAGCTTGTCACCTTCGTCTTGTGTGAGCTGGAGCGCGCGGCCGGCCGAGCTCGCGCGGCGCACGGGCGCAAAGTTGTTGCGGAACGAGTTGGGGTCGTTCTCGAACGGCAGCTCGTGGCTCGTCTGGAGGTCGCTGTTGAGTGGCGTGCGCACGCTCGAGCCGGCGCGGCTCACGGTGCGCGACGGCGGCAAGTTGCTCGCGAACCGGTAGCTCTCGAGCCCTTCGATGTCGGCGCCGGAGCTCTCGATATTCGAGGCGGAAGCGGTGACGGCGGCAGCTGCGGCGGCGCGCTGCGAGGCGAACGCGGCGGTCGAGGGCGTGCGACGCTCACGCGGCGCGGCGGCAGCGGCGGTCATGGCGCGCGCGCGGGGCGTTTCTCTGAGTGGCATGGCTCACTTTCGGAATATGCGCCGCCACCCTCACGGACCGCTCGGTGCTGCGCATGCACGTGTCGCTCGTGATCATCTTCCGACAGATCGACGACCGCCGACGTCCTGGACGCCAAGGCCAGCACGCCCACGATGATCAACGTGCAGGAGTCGGCCAAGACGCTGGTCGCGAGCGCCAACATCTGCGCCACGGGCGTCAAGAAGAAGCTCCACTGGTGCATGCGCGACCGCCAGCGCAAGCGTTCGCTCTCGCGGCTCCAGCCGATGGAGATCGACGAGTCGACCAAGAAGACCTGCTGCGTGTGCGACAAATCCTGCGGCGGCTTCTTCAGCGGACCCAGCTCGCTCTGTCAGCTCTGCCGAAAGGCGCTCTCGGATCGATCTGCGAGTGACGCCGGAACTTTGTCCTCCACGAGTGTCTCGCGTTAGATGTCCTCGTCTCCTGTCACCCGAATGTGCCCCAATAGACCGCTGTGGAGTGTTCCGTGTGTGCTCTTTTCTGTGGTGGATCAAGCGTGCATACGCTTCGAGTTGTCTATTATCTATTAGGAGCCTCGCATGGCTAGTCCACTTCTTCCGCGTCGTGGCTCGAGGATGACGTTGTCGCGCCGGACGCGACGCTGAACGCCTTGGCGCGGTGACCACCGGGCGCCCGCGCGGCGCCCGCCCGCACGTTAACTGGCGGCGGCGGCGGAGTTGAGGTTGTCGTCGCCGTCGCCGTGCCGTTGCCAGGACCTTCAAACGTGAGCACGGTCGTGAGCCGCTTGCCACTGGTCGTTGTCGCGCGCCGCCGGCCCGAGCCGGGCGTCGGCATGAACTGCGTGAAGCGGTCGTCGCTCTGGTTGCCGACGCTCGACGGGCGCGAGCGGTGAGAGCGGCTCGCTGGCGTCGCCGTTGTGTGCGATCCGCCTGGCGTCGTCCTGCCGTTGGACGACGGTGGCGGCTCGAAGCGGTCGGCATTCACATCGCCGACGCCACGCTCGATCAGATCGCTGACAGCAATGTCGAACGCGCGTTCGCGGTTGGACGCCACGATGCAGTGCAGGCAGAAGGACAGCGCCTTCTGGCGGATGTCCATGGGCACGTCCTCGTTCTGCTGGTGCGCGGACGCGACCTCGGCGCTGAGTGACGGGCCCATCGCGAAGCTGAGCTTTTTGACCACGCTGCAGCGCGTGCACACGAGCTGGCTGCACACCATGCACGCACACGCGCTCCGGCGCAGCATGCCACTGCAGTCCTTGTGGCACAGTGAGCAGAGCGGCGACGACGAGTCCAGCTCCTCCACGGCCGCGCGCATCTCCTCGATCTCCGAACCGCTGGCCTTACGCGTCTGCCGCTGCACCGCCGTCATCTTGCGTCGTCGTCGGCCCGACTGCTTGGCACACCACGTGAGCTTCTTGAGGTTGGCGCATTCGAGCGCGTCGCCCGGGCCCTGAAGCATCATGTCTGCGGACAGGCTGGTCGCGAGCATCTGCGAGACGCGGCCGCCGCTCGGATCGAAGTAGCCGCGCATGAACACGTCCACGGTCTTGCCGTCGGACCGCTGGCGGTAGAGCTGGCACAGCGAGATCTTGGCGCGCACAGCGTTGTCGTTGAGGTGCGCCATGGACTTGAAGTTCACTGAGTGGAGGATGCGGAAGCCCAGTAGCTCGCCGCTCTCCATGGGCGTGACGCCCAGGGACTCGAGGTACATGAGATCGCGGCGCTTCATAAGCGTTTTGGCTGACGCAGTCTTGCCCGACGACGAGGACGAGCTGCCGGAGCCGTAGCTTTGAAGCACCCACTTGACGCCCGTGAACTGGAACGGCTCCTCTAGCGTTGCTGGGTCCAGCACGGCCAGCACGGCCGCGTCGTGGACCGTGCCGCTCGTGTAGGACCCCTGGAGCTTCATGTCCAGTGAGGTCTCGCTCAGAAAGCCGTACAGCACGTCGTCGAGCTGGCCGGCGACCGAGCCGAACGCCATCATCGTCGGCAGCGAGTCGCTCTTGGAATGCCCCACGATCTTGCTCCACCCGCGGGTCTTCTGCTTGTACGAGACGAGGTGGTCGCGCTTCTTCACGAGCTTCCATTGGCTCGGATCCACCTGGCGGTTGTTCACGTGGACATGGGTCTCGTAGGCCGTGATCACGTCCGCGAGCAGCGACGCCGCGAGCTCGCGCAGCTTGTCACCTTCGTCGCGCGTGAGCTGGAGCGCGCGGCCGGCCGAGCTCGCGCGGCGCACGGGCGCAAAGTTGTTGCGGAACGAGTTGGGGTCGTTCTCGAACGGCAGCTCGTGGCTCGTCTGGAGGTCGCTGTTGAGTGGCGTGCGCACGCTCGAGCCGGCGCGGCTCACGGTGCGCGACGGCGGCAAGTTGCTCGCGAACCGGTAGCTCTCGAGCCCTTCGATGTCGGCGCCGGAGCTCTCGATATTCGAGGCGGAAGCGGTGACGGCGGCAGCTGCGGCGGCGCGCTGCGAGGCGAACGCGGCGGTCGAGGGCGTGCGACGCTCACGCGGCGCGGCGGCAGCGGCGGTCATGGCGCGCGCGCGGGGCGTTTCTCTGAGTGGCATGGCTCACTTTCGGAATATGCGCCCGCCACGCACTCTCACACGCGCTGTAGTCGGTCGTGGGGTCGCGGATGGGGAGCGGGCGCGGGGAAGCCGGCGATAGTTGGACACTCCGGAGACGGACGCGGACGTACAGTGTGCGCCGACGCTGGCTAGGTCGGCGGACGGATCCGGATCCGCTGCGTGAGGAAGCCGCGTCGCTGAGGAAATGGCGCGGCCGATCCCGATCGATCCCCGAGCCTTTACGACACGCGCAGCCGAGGCGAGACGGACCCAAAGCGAGACGGCGACGGCGGATGGCAAATCAAGGCCGCGGCGTTGTGGCGCAGACCGGAGCTGCGGTGACTCGGGCTGTGCGCTCGAGACGACGGGTTCCGTTGACCGCCCGGTGCGGCACGGGAGCGTGTGTCGCGCCTTTCTAAACAGCGTGCATGGGCGCTGTGGAGCTGCTGGTCGCGAGAGCGGAGACCGTCGTCGCGTTGCAGCTTGAGGGGGACCCGCGAGATCCAGCGTGGCAGCTGGCCACGATGCTGGAGATGGCTACGAACTGCGATAACCCATATCGGAACCATCATATTGTTCATTCATCAACTTCACACTACCAACAAATACCTTCATAAACGCATGTTCTGTTATAAGTGATGCGCTGAGACGCATCGTGATGAAAAGGGATGGCGTCCCCCCAGCTGCTTCTGGGCCACCAGAGCTCACGCCAGGTGATCTCTTCGCGCGGCATCGAGCGGCTCACTTGATGCGCGCGATCCACAGTCCTGTTCCGAGTGCCGTGGCAATCCACAGAGCGGTCTGCGTTGGGCGGCAAACGTCGTTGCGTCTCAAGCGGGCGATCCGCCTCGTGTCAGGCGATCTGGTGCCGGTCGGGCGGGCCGCGCGACGCCCCGCGTGCATCAAAGATTGGCGCCACGCCGGCCACGTGACCTGACCTGGCGCCCGTCGGGTGCAACGCCGCGGCCGGCAGACGCGGCTCGTCTTTGTGGGTAAAGAGACGGCGTTGCAGACGCGCACCCATCCAGGCACCACCCACGAAACGTGTGGGCCCGCTGTCAGCTCCCAAGCGCCGCCACGCACATCAGTCTTCCACGCTGGGTAAATCTTCTGACCAGCACCGATGTCTTCTGAAGCCACGATGGCAGCCGGACGGTCGCCAGTACAGTCCTCTGTGCCGCCATCCGCAGGTCCTGCAAGCTCTCTTCGGTATCCGCGGTCTGGTTCGCTATAGAGCGCCGCGTTTGTGGTCTCACGTCGCGCACGCTACGCATATGGCGCCGAGCTGGACGTTTGTGCGCGCTCATGCAGCTTGGCCTGGAGCGGGTACCACGACCGCGCGGCCTCGCTGCGGTACACCCACGAGCGTTCGCGGCAGACAACCGTGAGCTGAGCCTCACGGACGAGGACGACGTCGTCAGCAATCGCCTCACCGTCACAGAACGGGGATCCAGCGCCAAACACAAGCAGTGATGGCGCCGAGAGCGCCGCGCCACTGTCTCGGCAACGGCCCCACCCAGCGGCGGTCTCCAGGTCAGGGATCTTGGTGTCCATTAAGTGGAAGTTCACGAGCAGCTCCGAGTTGCACAGCGACGTCGGTACGGACCGGATCGGGTTCGCGCTCAGGTGGAGGTACTCGAACGAGTTGTTGTGGAATGCGTCGTCGGCGATGGCCGTGAGGTTATTGCCAAACAGACTGAGCGATTGGAGCTGCGGCATCATGCCGAGCGCTGCGGGGAACGAGGAGAACCGCGCGCTCTCCAAATACAATGTGCGCACATGCGGCCACAAGTCACCCAGCTCCAGGGGCAGCGTCGTGAGGTTGGACGCGACGATCTCGATCTCCACGAGCGACGGGGGCAGGTCGCCGTGGAGAATGCCTGCTGGGATCTCGTCCACGAACGTGTGGATGAGTTGCAGCAGGCCGAGCCGAGGGAACGCGCTGGCGGTGATCACGGCGTTCGGTGCCCACGCACGGACGCTGCAGTTGAAGATCTCGAAGCGGTACAGGTCGCGGAAGCGTGTGATCTCTTCGGGCACCGTGAGCTCCTCGCAGTGCGTGAGTATGAGCGAGAGTAGCCCGTCGTCCTCAACTGTCGCAAGGGTCCGCGTGAGCTCCTCCGCCAGCCCGCGGATGCCGTGTTCTGGGCAGCTGATCTCCTGGACAGCGCAGAAGCAGCGTTCGCGGTCCGTCTCAAACCACGGACGCAGTTCGATCTTGCACCCGCGCGTGCACTCGGGGGAGTACACGCCGTACGCGACGATATAAACCGATGCCGTGAACACGCCGGTCGTGGCCAGCAAGACCGTGAGCGCGAGCTCCATGCGTCGCTTGAGCGAAGGCTTGCCGCGGTCTGTTGTCTCTGGAAGAGCCGACGGAGGAGGCGCCGGCAGGATACGATGCGGTGCCTCCGCGACGGAGGACGCACGTCGGCGTTGCGTGTGGTTGAACTTGGCATGTTCGTTGCGCACCAATGACTGGAGTTTCCGCAACGTGAGGAAGCAGTTCACGGCCGGCAGCAGCTTCCCGAACACCAAGTCAGCAAATGATGTCACGAAGAGGAACCGCAGCTCCATGACGGCCTGGGACATGAACGTGTCCTCGAAAAGCAGTGCCTCAGATCCAATAAGCGCCTTCATGTACGGGATCCAGAACAGCACTGGCAGCAGCAGGAACCACACGAGGTCGAGCACGAGGTCCGCCAGCAGCACGGCCAGTCGGAAGCGTCCGCTGAACTCCGCCCCAGTCCCCGACAGGAGATGCAGCACCGGTGTGGAGAAGCAGTTGGTGACGATGAGCGCGCCGAAGATCATGTTGATCGAATGGCTCGCGGTGTAGCAACTCGACTGGTACGCTTGGTAGACCTGCACGCCGACCTCGAGCAGCTCCCGCAGCAGCGTCGTCACCGCGAAGAACGGGCCGCGGACGCCCAACACGCCGGACGCGCCAAACACGAGCGTGTATGCGTTCCGGATCTGCTGAGGCAGGTGTACCCACACACGAGCGGAGAGGCTAAGACGTGGCTTTCTGGTGAGCACTGGCGCTGGTGGGTTCGCAAAGTGGAGGCCGCGATGACGCACCGATTGGAAGAGGATCCGGACGAGCTGTTGCGCGAAGAGCAGAGCCGTGGCGAGGTACGCGGCGCTGATGATCCGGTAGTTGGACGTTGGCAGTAGTTGGAAGGTCGCGACGTAGTAGGTCGCGAGCGGTATGGAGTAGAAGAGCGCGTACATGGCCGCGTACGCTAGCAGGTAGAGCGTCACGAGCGTGTAGAGCAGCACGAGCGCCGCCCAGAGTATCCGGAACGCGCGAGCCGGGAGCTCGCAGTCCAGCGAGACGACGGCTTGCGCTGTGGCCATGCCCGACGGTCTCATCAATGGGCCCGAGCACCACGTGACGCCGGTGAGGCGTGTGTGAGCATTCGTTCCAGTCAGACGGAATTAGACGCTGAGCGATGACAGCGATTGCAAATAGAAAAAGAACGCGAGCGAACGCTGGAATCAAGGGCGAGGCGACCCCGGAACAAACGCCCGTCTTGATTCTGACGCAGAGGACGAGGGGGGGGGGATACCAAGAAGCCATGCCCGATCCGACGTCGGATCGTTTCAGGCTGGACACCGGAACCCCTGGACAGAGGTGCAACATACAGTAAGCATGGGCGCTGTCTCAAGCCGACCAGCGCATCCTGGGCCCGGTCTCTGGACGCCGTACTGGACGGCGAAGCGACGGATAGTGGTGGGAGTTTACGACGGTTGTGTGGCTGCGGCGCTCGACACGTGTATGTACAGCCGAGATGATCTCTCGCTGTGGATCCCTCGAAACCGCCAGTCGTGCCATGTCGGCCTTCTGGATCAGTCGTGTAGCATGCGCCATGATGAGGAGTTGGTCGCTCCCTCCACCTGAGACTCACGACCCGCCCGTCCAGAGATCCGGACCAAAGTAGATACCCTATGTCAGTATTCTAAAGTGTTACTTTGGGTTCCACCTCGCGAAAAGCTGATAAAACCTCGCTCTGGACCGCCGCCAGCGCTGGATGCCATGTCGCTGGATTGGGCTGTTCCGTTGTCGTGGCGCGCGGTTCGGCTTTTCCCCCAGACGAAATGAAAGCGGGAGTCGGGCAGCTGCCGGGAGGCAACAGTGCAAAGCCCCGGTGATCTCTCCGGACGCGGCGTCCAGAGTTCCGAACGCCCGGCTCGGCATCCAGAGAACCACGGCGCACCGGACACGCGGCGATCGACCCCGGATGCCCCACCTGGACGCGCCGCCCCGCTCGCACGCGCCGCTCGCCGCTCCTCTCCCGCCCACCGCGTCCGGAGTCGCGTCGCCGGACGAGCTCTCGATGTTTGAGGTGTTCGACGAGGATGGCGACATCTCCGGACTTCCAGACGCGCTCTTCAAGCCCGAGGGCGCGTCCTACGAGTCGATGGTCTCCGATAACAGCGCCACGCTCCACGCACTCGAAGTGCTCGCGTCGCTGGACGACGACGACCACGGGACGCTGGACGCGGGTGTCTCGGGGCGTCCTGCGGATCTCTCCGGACGGGCATCCAGCGACGACAAGCCGGTGTCCGGAGGCGCCAAGACCAAGATGACCGCCGAGGAGAAGAAGCGCCGCAACCGCGACTGCATGCGCCGGCTCCGGAATCGCCGGAACGACCTCATCACGTCCATGCGGCGCGAGATCCAGGCGCTCGAGGCCCGGCTCAACCAGCAGCTCGAGATCTCGTCCGCTGGCAGTGACAGCGTGGCGGCCCAGCACACTGGCCGTCCGGAGAATCCGGAGACCCGCCACAATGCGCTCCGCAAGCTGCAGCTCGACCACGCGCGCGTCAAGACGGCGATGCGGCGGCTCCGCGAGGAGAACTACTGGCTCCAGAAGCAGATCGCGCAGCGGCAGGAGAGTCTGGACGCAGTCCGGCAGATCGCGCAGGCGCGAGACGAAGCCTGTCCACCGGTGGACCTGGACGCGCTCGAGGAGGAGGACATCGGAATCTGGATCCGCAACACAGACCACTTCTTCCCGCCGGTGGAGGACGCGCGGGCCTTTGAGATCGTCATGGAGAGCTACCGGATTATCCAGGACGGGATCCGGATCACCGAGAGGATGAAGTCGCCGCCGAACGCCGTGCTGGGCTGGTCGGACCAGCGGTCCGTGGACCACCACTGGGCCAACTTCATGATGCAGAAGACGTTCCCGCACGAGAGCCCGCGGCTGCTCGCGCTCAAGACGTGGAAGCTGATGAGCCAGGTCGCGGAGATTAATGTGCTGCAGCCCAAGGCCCACGAGATGAAAGTGCTCCAGCGCCTGAACGAGTACACGCTCGTGATCGCGCGCCACACGTACTTTGAGGACTCCAAGTTCAGCTACTGCATGATCTACTTGCTTTTCTTGCTCGAGACCGAGAACGGCTTTGTCGTCGGCTCGAGGTCGCTGGACCCAGACGAGCACCGAATGAAGGCGTTCATGGCCGAGCGCATGGTCGTCGCCAAGCCGTTCCACTGCTTCCACTTCCAATCCGACGCCGCCTCCGGCGGATGCAAGCTCACGTTCGCCGGCCGCGTGGACAATGTGATCGGAGGCTGCGCCAAGAACTGCGCCATGGACATGCTGCTGGCCATGATGCGGTGGGAGAGCCACTGCGTGTCACCGCTGTGGCGGCTGGCAACATGATTATGGGCTTTGGATATGGACCACACGCGCATACAGTGGTTCAACTTGTACATTTCTTAACGCTAAAATGAACACTAGTAACTGATCCGAGGAGCAGAAGCGCTCCATCCGTCTTCGCATGGCCCGTGGATCAGCTTCGTTCAATTCGGGAACGACATCCGCATATTCCGCGACTGGTACCAGCCGTAGAGCAGGCCGGGCATGAGGAAGCCGACGATCATGAGCGCCTCCTGGATCCCCAAGATCAGGTTCTTGATTATGAGGTACCCGCAAATCGCGGCTGGCATGATCGTAAGGAGAATGAGCACCCAGATACCGCCGGGCACGCGCGTGGGACGCGGCATGAAGGGCAGCGTGTAGCGCAGCTGGATGGTCGAGACGAAGATCGTGAGCGTCACGAGCGCCGCGAACACGTTGGTCACGGGGACGAGCGTGTCCGTGTCGACGCCCGCGAGCGCGACCGTGAGCAGCATGGTCACGAGGATCGAGTACTGCGGGCTGCCGAACGTGCGGTTCCGCACGCCGAACATTTGCGGCAGCAGCCGGCTGTCGGCCATGCCGGCCATCTCGAACGACTTGCAGAACAGGCTCGACATGAAGAGCCCAATGTTGGACGAGAGCGTCGAGATGATCACGAGCACGCGCAGGAACTGGCCGCCGATGGCGAGCGCGCCGTCCACGTACACGCCGCGCGTGAAGCTCGTCCACTCAATGTTTTGTGTCACGAGTGTCGCCGGGATCGGCAGCACGTACGCGCACATGGTGAGCGTGAGCGTGATGGTGATGGCGCGGGAGTACACGCGCGCCGGGTTCGCGACCTGCCCGCCGAACACGGAGGCCATCTGGATGCCGTCGTAGTTCCAGAACACGGCGTTGAGGATGTCGTAGTACGAGTTCTCGACGCCAAAGTTGAGTTCCTCCGGGTCCTCGAACGTGCCCTCGGTCGTGTTAATGTGGCGCACGATGTTGAGCTGGTCGCTGTTCTCGTATTTGGCGTAGCACCACACGATGTAGAGCACGAGCGGTACGTACACGCAGCAGAGCAGCCCGACGGCGCCCCGGCCGATCATTCGTGTCGAGAGGAACGTGGGCAGCGCCAGCACGAGCCCGATCGCGGCCTTGAGCACGTACGCGAGCGATGGCGACGTGACCTCGATGCCGCCGTACTGGCAGATGAAGTCTAGCAGGTACGCCGGGTAGATGGCGCCGCCGAAGATGCCGGCGACCCAGGACCAGTAGCCGATTTGCGTGCCCCAGAACGAGCCGAAGGCGTTCGTGACCCAGATCGTGAACCCGCCGTCCTCGGGGAACGCCGAGCAGAGCTCGGCCACGACGGCACCGTACGGGATCGTGAACACCACCGGGTACAGCGTCAGCGCGAGCATGGCCGTGAGCGGACCGCCCATGGCCACGATATCTTCGGATCCCAGTGGCCCGCCACAGCCGTAGAAGAACGTAATGGCTGCGACTCCGGCCGTGCCCAACACGCGCGGCGATACACGTACGTAGTCGAAGGGCATGGGCATGCTCTGCAGGGCGCTCGCGCCGAACTTGTGGTTTGGTGGGGACTCGAGGATGTCGTCCACGCGGTCAAAGTCGCTAAAGAACCGGTGCTGCGCCGAGCTAGGAGCCTGCATGGGCATCGCCATCGGTGGCTGCGGCTCCGCGTCCAGGCGACCGCCGTGTGCGAGGTACGGCTTCATGGTTGTTGGTCAGGGAATCGTCGTGAGCCTGCGAGTCGGCGAGCGCGAGCGCCAAAAAAACGGAAGTGACAGCGAGCTCGTCGAGCGTTGAGACGCGCCTGGGGAGAGTGAGGAGCACGCAGAGGAAGAAGCGCCAGCCAGCCGAGCCGATCGCGAGGGCGGGGAACGGAGGAGAAGATCCGGGCTGGACGGAGTAACGCCACACGCGCCGATGTGGATAATGATGGGGAGCTCTGACTCGGCCGGGCGGACCAGATTGCGAAATGGGCCACCGAGCATCCGCGGGCGACTGACGCCCACACCGACGGGAAAGCTGTTGGGCTGCGAGCAGACCCACGCCACGAGCCTCAGCGCCCGCGGCCTGCCTGCGGAGACGCTGGGGACATTGCGTATCGCTCGGCGTGATTGCCATCGGCGAGGAGACGAGGCAGCCGCCCGCGCGGTGCCACTCTCCGTGAGTCTCCCGGTGGGTCGTCCCACTCCATCGTCTCGGGAGAAAATCGCGTGGCACTCAGCACGACTGAACGCTGTACACTGTATCGAATCCCCAGGCGCCCCCATCGAATCCGCCACGGTACCCAGTGCAATGGGCTGTGTGTGAGTAAATGTGCTTCGTCGTTGTGGCCGTGCAGTCACCGACGGTCTCACTTGCAGCGGCGAAAGTCGCACGATGTGCGTTGCACTGACGCGGGAGTCGTTGAAGGCCTACAAGCTGACGCCAGTCGCTCTTGGTCTGGGTCAACTGACACAACAAGTGCGGACCCACGCCACGGCTCTGGAGAGTCCACGAGTGGCGTGCATACTGTACATACCACTGGGAATCCATAATCTGGGAAGATCAGCGGAGAGCCTGCGTGCCCATTGGAACGCCTCCTCCGTCGTGTCATACGGTTATGGCTGTGTGTGGCGATGGACAGCGCTGACGACGCGAACGTTCCTTCGACGGAGGCGCATCCTCGCCGTGCGATTACCAGACGAAGTCGCCGTTCACGATCATGGCTCTGCGGTTGGAAGGTGGCGCTCTCCAGCGTGAAGTCCACGGGCCTGTACACTGCAAATTTGACTCTCGGCCGCGAGTCGCGGACCGCGACTCGATCTGTGAATCCCTCTCCAGTGGCTGATGAGAGGAACCTCCGGCAAGTGGGGCGTTGTGGTGTCGTCGGCGTCCTCTCATCCCACTCTACCACCGCACGGCCCTGTTCACCGCACGGCCCTGTTTACTCTATTGGTGGCGCCCTTAGCTCCAGGCGCTCGCGAGTTTCCCGCGCCGGTGCGAGTCTGACCTAGCACGCGGGAAGCCATCGTGGTGTGTCTGGTGGGTGTGACCTCGTGAACAGTTTGTTGTGGGTGACTTTCGCCACGGGCGCATGAACGCTGGAGAAGCGATTTCGTCGGTCTCTCAAAGGATCTTTTTGGGGTTGTACCTCATGGGAGGCGTGGACGCAAGCAGTGCCTTCAACTTTGACCTGTTTCTGCCACGGCTTCCCCAGATCCAGGAGAGGATTGGATCCTGGACACGCTCTAGGTAGGAACACGTCCACGATGGAGTTGAGCGGCAGCGAGCGACACGCCTGCCTGCCGGCTCTCGCTCATTCACGAAAGAGTGTCGCTGCGCGCTCTATGCTATAACGGGAACTCGTACACGAAGCCAACCCCATCGCAAGAGAGGCCGTTCCTTCTCTCATCCATCAACACGTGTCTGCCCTCCAGGCGGGCGAAGCGCTGACGCTGGCAACACGCGAACACTTCGCAACATTCAAGATCGAGCATGGAGCATGGACGCTCCACGCTCGACACGGCCCTGACACCAGCGGTTGCCCTCTTACTGGAGACGTGAGACGTTTCGCCCCGGCGAGATAATTGCCAGAGAGTCGGAGACGCAGAGTTAGAGGAAGAAGCATTACATTACGCGCGACAGCATACTAGAACGGACCCTAATTCCAGCGCACGGACCAGAAGCCGTACGCGATGCCGGCGAGCAGCAAGCCCGCGAGCATGATCGAGGCGATGAGCGAGTCCAGGAACACGTCCAGCAGGATGTACCCGAGCACGACCGCGGGCACCGTGGCGAAGACCATCATGCCCACGACGCCGCCGGGCACCTTGGTGGGGCGCGGGATGTAAGGCAGCGTCATCCGCAACCGCATGGCCGCGACGATGATCATGAACTGGACGATCGCGGCGAAGGCGTTGCTGAGCGGCAGGAGGTCCTCGAACTCGAGGCCCGCGAGCAGCGCCGCGAAGATGGTCGTGAGCACGATGCCGTACGTCGGGGCCTCGAAGCGCTGGCTGCGGTGCGCGAGCGCCGTGGGTAGCAGCCGGTTGGACGCCATGCCGCTGAGCATGAAACTCTTGATGAAGATACCCGAGGTGAACTGGCCCACGGACGCGCAGACCGAGCCGATCAAGATGAAGACCTTGAGGAACTGGCCACCGACGGCGAACGCCATCGTCGGGTACGCGTCGCGCTCAAAGTCGAACCAGGAGAGGTCGTCCGCGAGGATCGAGGCCGGCAGCGGCACAAGGTACGTCGCGATCATGAGCAGCACCGTGAAGAGGATCGCGCGCGGGTACGTGCGCGCGGGGTTCATGACCTCGCCGCCGAAGACCGAGGCCATGTAGATGCCGTCAAACTTGAAGTAGAGCGTGTTGATGAGCGTGTCCCAGTCGACCTTGATGTCGCCGTCCGGGATCACGTCGGCCGTTTCCTCGTCGTACGTGTCGTTCGCGTGGCGGATCTCGAAGAGGTCGTCAAAGTCGCGCGACGTCGTGTACGCCCAGATCGTGTAGGTGAGGAACGTGACGAACGTGACCGTCATCAGCAGCAGCGCAAAGCGGCTCACGGGCAGCGAGCCGAAGAGCGCGGGGAGGCCCAGAAGGAGCCCGAGGCCAGCCTTGACGAAGTACTCGACAGTCTCGCTGGCAAAGTCCTCGCGGCCGTAGTAGTCCAGGAACAGCTTGAGGATCGCCGCAGGCACGACGGCGCTGCGGATGACACCAGCAATCCAGGACCAGTAGCCCACCTGGAAGGCCCAGAATGGGCCGAACGCGTTGAGCACCCAGATCGTGAAGCCGCCGTCCTCGGGAAACGCGGAGCAGAGCTCGGCCACGATGTATGCGTACGGAATGGTCATCACGATCGGGTAGACCACGAGTGAGATGAGCGCGACAAGCGAACCACCCGAGTTCACGATGGGCTCCGAGCCGATGGGCCCGCCGCTCGCGTACAGGTACGTGATCGCGACCATACCGAGCGTGCCGAGCACGCGGTAGTTGACCGGGCGCAGCGCATGCTGGTCGAAGTTGCCCTTGAACGCGGCCTGCGGGGACTCGAGGATCATGTCGATCTTCTCGACGTCGCTCACCTCCATGAACGTCGTGGTGTCGTCGGTCTGGAGCCGCAGCGGGGCCTGCGCGTAGCCGCCGAACTGCTGTGGGTGCTGCGGGTGATACTGCTGCTGCGACGGGTAGCCGCGCTGCTGGTGCTGCTGCTTGTGCGGGCCGCGGTTCGAGTGCGGATGTGACATGGTTGTCGTGGGGCGTGTGGGTTGTGTTCTGCCGTCCGGCGAAGGGGTCGGAACGTGGTGGCCAGCGAAGGAAGAAGGAGCGAAGCGAGCTGACGTGGACGGTCTCACCTGAAGGCAGGCACGCGTGTGCGTTCTCTGGGGTTGTCCGGCTGGATCTCTGGACGCGCCGTCCGGAGGATGGAAGAAACTCGGTTCCGTTTCTTTCGAAGCTGACCGATTGACCGCCGAGTCGCGTGGCGCCTACGGAAGGTTTGGGAGTGAGGCGGAGAAGGATAAGTCGCCGGCAACGTTCTCCCGCAGGGGCGTCGGTGGAAAGATGAGCGGAGCCGCTGGGACTGGACTCGGGTCCGTCAGGGTTCTTCTTGGACCAGACCACCCCGCGCCCGGCTGGGCGTTTACTGTGCTGGACCTGCTGGACAGGATCCACTCACTGCGGGCATAAGAGTTTCTGGCCGCCCAGCTGGGGGACTTGATCTGGACTGCGGACGCAGTTGCCTCGCCTAAGCTGTAACGCTGGGGGCGCAGGTGAACTCTCTCTCTTTCTCGGTTGGTGACAACTCCGAGAGTCCAGAGACCGAACTGGAATAGCCCGGCGGTTCAGCGCAAAGAGTTCAGGGATCAGAACGCGCTCTTGTCCACTTTCAACAACCTGTGAGACTGGATTCGCCGCACCCACTTCTTGGAAGATTTCAGCCTTGCGGTTTCCATGGATGAATTTTTAGCTTGCTTTTTGTATGCTCATCTCGACATAAACACGTTTTGTTCCATCCATTGCCAAGTTTTCCATGTTTATCTCCGAACATGCGTTCTCACAGGCTCTAGCCGTTCAGTAGAGACCCTCGCCCAGCTGGAATCTCTGCCGGTCACGTGCGACTCGACACGTGGGATGGCTTCACCCGCCTGCTGGTGCGTCACCGGCCCAAACACCGCTGACCGCCGAGAAGAGCTGAGCTCTGCCACCCGTCCAGCTAAGACGGCCGCCTGAATACGCCTCCAGCGCCTCTCTAGCGCCTCCAACTGGCCGGGCCGTCACTGAGACAAAACGGCGGCGTCAGCTCCACCGAACGAACGCTCGCCGCGACGGTCTCCTCAGGGCGTCCGACGAAACCTCCGGGCTGCCACCGCTTCCACTGGCCACTGGACGGGCGGGCGTCTCCCGTTTACAGGGTGGGCTCTGTGTTGCGCTGTGTGAGCTTCTGAAGTGTGTTCTGTCTACTGTATTCAGCATGAGGGCGTCCGCGTGGGACGTTGAACCCTTGCGGGCCATGACGCACGGCCGAAAATCCTTGAGCGTTGGACCAGGCGAACCGCGTCTTGGGAAGAGGAACCCGCTGCACTGTACACCGCTAACTGTATGAAGACGTCCACACACGCCGTCAACGCGACGGAGGCTTTGTGTAGATCCCCTTTGGTCAAACGGCATGGATAAAGGTGCGTGCGACCGTCACACGCATCACAGTGACCCCTCTGCGCGGCGCAAGGCGCCCGTGTGGCCAGTGATGCTTGCTGTTGCCTGCAGGGGTTGAGGCGATGAGTGACCGGGGCGCTGAAACTCTATCCCGCACACTGACTTGGACGCCAGCTGCCGACGCGGTCTGGGCTGAGTGGTGCACTCCCCCAAACGCTGGATCTCCCGTGGTTGAGCAGGTGGCGCCTCCACACCGTCAACATCTCACGCCCAACTCACTCTGCAAACCCGTTGCTGTCACAGCCTCTGGTGCTGCTGGATCGCCGTCTGGACGGCGCCGACAAAGCGTGCACAGGATGGCTCGCGGTCTCTGGGTTCTTGTGGTTTCTTTTCCGGTCTTTCCACTGCGTCTAGGGGCACGACAGTGTCGTCAGCGGACGTGAGTCACGTCCCTTGCGCCTGCGATGGCCGGTCGCGTGTGCAGCAAGACAGGAAGTTGTCGAGGAGGACAAAGCGAGGGCACGGCAGTCATCTCAGCGAAAAGAGAAAGAGCACACAAATCCACGGTGGTCGAGTCGCATACATGCACAGTACGGTACTGTACTACTTCACTAGCTTACAGAGGGCGGACAGACAGCACCGAGTGATCCTCACGCGAACATGACGGGCGACAGCGCGGCGTCGCTGCGGCACTGCTGATAGGCGCCGAAGAGCGCGCCGGGCACGAGCAGTGCGCCCAAGAGCACCGCGGTCGTGGCGGTCTGCACGGCGTCGTACAGGATGTAGCCCAGCACGGCCGTGGGCAGCACGGCGAAGAGCGCGAGCACCCAGGCACCGCCAGGGACCTTGGTGGGCCGCGGGATGAACGGCAGGAAGAGCCGCAGCCGAACGGCGGCTGTGACGATCAGCAGCTGCACGGCGCAGAGGAACGCGTTGGCCACGGGCAGCAGGTACGAGAAGTCGACGCTGAGCAGCATAAGCGAGGCGCTGAGCGTGGCGGCGAGCGCCACGTGCGGCGAGTCGAAGCGCACGTTGCGGTCCGCGAGCGCGGCCGGGAGCAGGTTGTTCTCGGCCATGCCGCACACCTGGAAGGCCTTGCAGTAGAGCCCCGAGAGGAACGTGCCGAGCACGCCACACGCGCACGAGAACAGCACGATCTTCTCGAGCACGTGGCCGCCGATCGTGCGCGCGATGAACGGGTACGAGTCACGCTCGTACGCCGACCAGTGCGGTGTCTCGGTGATGATCGCCGCCGGCATGGGCACGAGGTACGTGGCCGCGGTGAGCCCGACCGTGATCGCGATCGCGCGCGCGTAGACGCGTGCCGGGTTGCTCACTTCGCCGCCAAAGACCGAGGCCATCGCGACGCCGTCAAAGTTCCAGAAGAGCGTGTTGAGCAGCAGCGCCCACTGGATCTCGATGGGTCCCGTGAGCACCTGGTCATGGCGGTCGTGGTCGAAATACGACTCGCCGGCGCGCCGCACTTCCGTGAGATCTTCCAGATCGTGGCCCACGGCGTAGCCCCAGATCGAGAACGCGAGCATGGGCGTGAGCACGAGCCCGAGCAGCGCGACGCACGCGCGTTGCACGGCGCGCGTGCCGAGGAACGTGGGCGCGCTGACTGCGATCGCAATCGCGGCCTTGAGCAGGTACGTGGGTACGGCGCCCTCGATCCGGAACGAAAAGTAGTCAAGCGCGAGCTTCAGCAGGTAGCCGGGCAGCAGCGCGCCGTTGAAGACGCCGCCGAGCCAAGACCAGTAGCCGACTTGGAAGCCCCAGAACGGGCCGAACGCGTTAAGCACCCAAACCACGAAGCCGCCGTCCTCGGGGAACGCCGAGCAGAGTTCGGCGATGATGTACGCGTAGGGCACGGTCACGAACAGCGGGTAGAGCACGAGCGCCGAGAGCCCGATGAGCGGCCCCGCGGCCGAGATCACGGGCTCGGAGCCCAACGGGCCGCCGCATCCAACAAAGTACGTGATTGCGACGATGCCCAACGTGCCCAATATGCGGTGCGAGCCCGAGGTCGTGACGCGGTCAACGGCGCGGCCCGCCGGTGGGTGCTTCGTGCGGCGATGGAGCCGGCTCGGCCGCGCGGCCTCAAGCATGGACGGCGGCGTGGCGTCGTCGTCGTGTTCATTGCTGGCGAACTGGCTGCCACGTGTATCCACACACACACACCGGGTTAACAAAAAATCGCGAACGGAAAGAATCACTTCCAGCGCATCCATGGAAGCATGGTCTCAGTAGGCGCCACGTACGCGAAGGCGACGCTGCTGCTGACGGTGGAGCGCGGCTCGGGTACGACACACGTGGACGCCGACGCCGCGAGCGACGAGGAGCGCGACGACGGCATCGAAGCGGCAGTCGGCGCGTTCAGATCGGCAAGGTCTCCGCTATGCTACGCGAAGGAGAAGCGGCTGCGGGTGGTTGTTCGTGACGGACGCAAAAGCAGAGGTGTCGAGGTCTTCAGCACTGCAGACATCCGGTGAAGGCGACCGGCGCGCCGCTTGGGTGGCGTTGGAGGCGTTCCGACGCGATTCCCGCCACGTGCGCCGCGAGTTCAGCGAGGTCGGGAAGGTGAACCCAGTTGCTGTAGGCTTCCTGAACCTCTTTGAACTGATAACGGATACCATCAGTTCTCAAACATGTTCTGATCAAACCTGAATCGAGACCTGTATGAATCCATTATCAGGTTCAAAGTGGTCAGCAACGGCCGCGGCGCAGGCCACAAACGCTGTCGCCGTCGCCAGGGAGTCAAAACGCTTCCGGGGAGGCAAGAAACACATGCTATATTATACTGCGGCGCAGAGAGAATGTGTGGCAGCGAGACCTCTGTCTTCGTACACGAGCCAATGTACCCGCACGCTCAGGCGAACATGGCCGGCGAGAGCGTGGTCTCCGTGCGGAACTGCTGGTACGCGCCGAGCAGGATGCCGGGCACCACGAGCGTGACAATGAGCGCGGCAGTCGTGGCCGTCTGCATGGCCTGCGAGAGGATGAAGCCGAGCATGACGCACGGCAGCACGGCGAAAAGTCCGAGCACCCAGACGCCGCCAGGGACCTTGGTGGGCCGCGGGATGTAGGGCAGCACCATGCGCAGCCGCACGGCCGCGGCGATGATCAGGAGCTGCACGGCGCACAGGAACGCGTTGGCCACGGGCAGCAGGTACGAGAACTCGATGCCGACGATCGTGAGCGTGCAGCCGAGCGTGGCCAGCAGCGCGACGTGCGGCGAGTCGAAGCGCGCGTTGCGTGTGCCCAGTTTGGCCGGCACGAGGTTGTTTTCGGCCATGCCGCAAACCTGGAACGACTTGCAGTAGAGCCCCGAGAGGAAGAGCCCAGCGATGCCGCATACGCTCGAGAATGTGACAAACTTCTCGAGCACGCGGCCGCCGATCGTGAGCGCTATGAACGGGTACGAGTCGCGCTCGTACATGGTCCAGTGCGGCGTCTGCGTGATCACGGCCGCGGGCATCGGGATAAAGTACGTCGCGACCGTGAGCGCGATCGTAAAGAAGATCGCGCGCGGGTACACGCGCGCCGGGTTACTGACCTCGCCGCCAAAGACCGAGGCCATGGCGATGCCGTCGTAGTTCCAGAAGAGGTTGTTGAGCAGCGTGGTCCAGTCGATGCGGATCGGGCCCGTGAGCACCTCGTCCTCGAGCACGTTGTCAAAGTAGTGCCGCCCGCCGTGGCGAACCTCGGTGAGGTCCACGTAGTCGTAGCCCACAACAAAGCCCCAGACCGTGAACACAAGCATCGGGATCGATACGAGCACGACCAGGAGCACACACGTGCGCTCGACACTCTTGGTGCCCAGGAAGCTGGGCAGGCTCACGACCACACCGATCGCCACCTTCACGAAGAACGCAGCGAACGAGGACGAGATCTTGAAACCGAGCGAATCGGACGCAACCTTGAGCAAAAAGGCCGGGAGCAGTCCGGCGTTGAAGACGCCGCCAACCCAGGACCAGTAGCCGACTTGGAAACCCCAGAACGGCCCGAACGCGTTGAGCACCCAGACCACAAAGCCGCCGTCTTCGGGGAACGCGGTGCAGAGCTCGGCCAAGATGTACCCGTAGGGCACAGTCACCAACAAAGGGTAGGCCAGCATGGCCGAGAGCCCAATGAGCGGTCCGGACGACGAGATGATGGGCTCGGAGCCCGATGGCCCGCCGCAGCCGATGAAGAATGTGATCGCGACGATGCCCAGCGTGCCCAGCACGCGGTGCGAGCCGCGGTGCAGCCGGTCCACGGGTCGCGGGCGGCTTGTGGGCTGCGGGACGTGGACGTGCTTGCGCGCCGGTGCTACCGTCGGCACGTGCGCATCCAGCACGGACGGTGTCTCGTACTGGGAGAATGCTGTCGCATCGGACGGCACGTTCGGCGCGTAGTAGACGTCTTGCTCGGCGCGGACCATCGAAATCGCCGTGGGGAGGAAGAAACGCGCGTGCGTGAGTGGGATAGAGGTAGGCGTGGAGTTCCTGTTAACGAGGACGGCGCGGAAAGCAGAATGGACGACGAGGCGCGGGGCGTGCGCGCCGCCCGCCTCCCTCGCGTGGTCCGCCCTATCTCAAGGGCGAGGTGCCCCACCTCACGAGCGGTTACCTACACGTGGGACTCACTTTGTCCCCCGCTCGAGCCTCCGCTCTCCAGCATGTCGGCCACCTGGTGAGTTGAAACTGAACGAACTCGGCTGGTGGCAGAACACTCTCCGGACTGAAGCGCGGGGCGGGGGATGGACGCCGCCGGCTGGGCGAGAAATTGTGTTGCCTTGACGCAGGACTTGAGGTGGTACATACTCTTCCATGGACGCTCACTCAACAACGGAAATGAGCTCGTTCCTGCTCCAGTCTTCTTTCCACGGTCAGTGTCACTTCAAATGGTGACCGTCGCGGGGTGTGATGGATGGAAAACCAGACCGAGTTTTCCATGGAAGGACGGGCGCAGCTACAGTAACCCTCGACCGAGTTGCATTTTCCCAAGGAGCAACCCTAAGAGAAAACGGCCTCCTCGTTCGAGCCAGCGTTCAAGGAGCCTGTGGAGCACGGGTACGACGAGCTTGTGGAGAGCCCGGCTCCCTGGCTCCAACGCGAGCCGTCGTTTGGCGAGAGCCCGGCTCCCACGAAACGACGGCTCGCGCCATGCTTCAAATAGTGGACGAGCTGCTGGACGAGCCCAACAACAGAAACACACTGCAATTGCGGCTCGTGGCTCTGTTCAGCTCCTTGATTAGAATCTCCCATTGGATAAAAGTACATAAAATACTTCATTGGTTGAAAAGACATAGTAAATACGTACCAATTCATGGGGCTGGGGACGAAGTTTTCACCCCATCAGAGACATGAGTGCATCTGCTCGCGGACTGCCGACCCTCATGAGACCCTCTCGCAAGTGGCTCCACACGCACAAGATCTTCTCCTGTACGGCTCTCCAGCACGCGCTCCGCTTGTGAGCGGCTATCCAGCCCGCCGTTTGCTCCATCGCGATCTGTGCTTCAAGTTGAAGGGGCTAGTGGCAGGATCTATTGTAAACTACACCTCCAACACGTCGCTGAAAACTACCCTGCTCATATCGCGCCAATCATGACGCGAGCCTTGTGGAGCCACGCGAGCTTCTTGGCATCACCGAAGGTACGAATGGGTTCATTCGAGAGCTTTGTTGGAGCCCAACCACACCAGCTCTCGGATTCGTACGTAAGTGAAGGGGGAGCCGGGTTTTTTAGGCTCGTTCAAGAAGGGTACAGTTCGAGAGCCAAGGTTATTCGATTTCGAGGCTCCGGTCGCGGTGGGCTCGTCAGACCCGTGCTGTGGAGTCATTCAAAGCGATGCGCTTAGTCGCTCTCAGGCAACAGACGCCTCGCCACCCAAAGTCTCCTATGCTCAACGGATAAGGTGACTCCACGGGGCTGGTTGGGCTCGCTCTACACAGTCGAGCAGCCCAATGACTAGTCCATTGCAATCATGAGTACAGTACATGTAGCACACTATAAACACGACGCAGAGGGAAAGTGAATGCGTTCCCCCCACTCGATCCGGTGGAGTTCACCGGTAGAACATGCTTCTGAAGCGGTGCGCGCGTACGCCGCCAAAGATCACGGCGGGCGCGAGGAAGCCGAGCACGAGCATCGCCGAGGAGAGCGACGTCGAGAGCGCCTTCACCGCCATGTAGACGCAGAGCCCCGACGGGAAGATCGAGATGAGCGCCACCACGACAATACCCCCGGGTACGCGCACGGGCCGGCTCAGGTACGGCATCGTGCGGCGCAGCTGCACGGCCGAGGCGAAGATGGACGCGGCCACGAGGCTGCCAAATGTGTTGACCACGGGCAGCAGCTGGTCGATGTCGAACGCCATGAGCGCGAGCACGACCGCGAGCGTGGCGAGGATCGCGTAGTGCGGGCTTCCGCACGGCGCGTTCCGCGCTGCAAGCGCCACGGGCACGAGCTTGTTCTCAGCCATACCGGAGATCTCGGTCGAGCAGCAGAACACCCCGCAGACGTGGAGCCCGATGCAGGTCGCGAACGAGCACGCCACCATGAGCGCGCGCAGCGCCTCGCCGCCGAGGAACTGCGCGGCAGCCTCGTAGGTGCCGCGGTCGAAGCGCGGCCAGAGCTCTGCGCCGCTGAGCAGCGTCGCGAGCAGCGGCAGGATGTACGCGCCGGCGGTGAGCGCGACCACGATGGCCAGCGCGCGCTTGTACACGAGCGACGGATTGAGCACCTGGCCGCCAAAGACCGAGGCCATGCGGAGCCCCTCATAGTTCCAGTAGAGCGTGCTGAGCAGCTCGTACCAGTCGATCGCGAGCTCGCCGCTGCTGAGCACGGCGCTGTCGTCGGGCGCAAGCGTCGTGTTGCTGCGCCGCACAGCACCCAGCGCGCCTGCAGCATCCACATCAGTCTCGATCACGCCCCAGACGACGAACACGAGCAGTGGCAGCCACACGGCGAGCAGCAGAGCGCTGGTGAGGCGCCCGATGCAGTTGGTGCCCAGCAGCGCCGGCGCCGCGAGCAGCACCGAGATGGCGGCCTTGAGGAAGAACGCGTGCGCCGGGTGGAAGTCCACTAGCCGCGCGACGGTGTCGAGGATGTACGACGGGTATATCGCAATAGACACAGCACCGGCGATCCAGGACCAGTAGCCGACCTGCACGGCCCAGAACGGGCCGAACGCGTTCATGGCCCAGATCGTGAAGCCACCGTCCTCGGGGAACGCGGCGCTGAGCTCCATGACCACGCTCGCGTACGGGATTGTGTACACGAGCGGGTAGATCACAAAGCCCAGCAGACCAGCGAGTGGCCCGGCGATCGATACGATGGGCTCCGATCCCAGTGGTCCGCCGCACGCGTACAAGAACGTTATCGCGACGACGCTGAACGTGCCCAGCACGCGCGTCGGCCGATTCTCCAGGCGGCTCTCGAACGGATCCTTGTACGCCGGCGGCGACTCGAGCACGAGGTCGGTGCGCTCGAGCACGGTGAAGTCGCTGGTGACAAAAGAAGCGTCTGAGAGTCGAGCCCCACCAGCCACATCAGCAGAGCAGAGACCGACGTACGTGTTGGGGTCGAGGTCACCTGACGGCGGCGGCGGCGCGATGCGGTAGGTGGGCACGGGCGCGTGCAACGCACGGGCGCCTTTCATGGCTGGAGCTGTAGTTGGGAGGGACGAAGGGCTCAGATACGTGAGAAGATAAGGCGCCGGGGCCCGTGGTGTTTTGAGAAATGCGTGGGCGGTGCACTACGGCGGTATCCCCCGAGTCTACGAGAGCGCGCTGAAGGAACACGCCAACGAGAGTGGTTCTAGGGCGGGGCGCCATGGAAGGTGGCCACGGCGGGCTTTCAAGTGGACCTCTCTGCCTCTCCAATAGCTTTGCCTCGTGATTCCTTCTGTGGAGAACGCCCGCCTCTTTCGCGCTACATCTAGCGAAACCCGCGAGCTTCCATCGAATGTTTCGGAGGCGAGTTGGTGCCGTCATCCTGCGGTGTCTAGTCGAGGCTTTCTGCGTCAGTACGGCCATTGTCTTCAATAAATAATGCTTGTCACTTTGATTGTATTTTGTAGCTCATGTAATGTAAAATCTTATAGTGACAATCATTTAGAATACTTTGTATTATGATTTTTATCATTATATAGCTCAAACCAATTTAGAAAGGTTTACCCAAGTTGAAGTTGCCCTGATGCCTGCTCCGCTCAGATCACGAATGAATGGCGATTGATGGTGACACACACTTTCGATGGAAAGGATGAGCGCATCATCCTCCCTCGCTAATCACCACATCACCACATCCATCTTGCCGGATTCCTGTGGCGCGCACGTCCGTCGGGCGCGCGCTCGGCGCCTTCCTGTCGACTACGGTATGCTCGTCCCCATCCTCATTCCCATGGCGTAATGCCGGCCAACGGATTGCTGGATCCGGCCAGCAGCTCATGAGGCAGCCAGAACGAGCTGGTGGCGCGAGTGTCGTGTCTCGCCGCTCGCGTGAGTGCGTCGCAGATTCTCCCAGGCCATGTCCTGTCCGGCTTCGCAATCTAGCTTAGCCCGTACCGATGGCTGTTGAAGCTAAGCCACTTTATCCTAAATCGAAATGCTAATTAGTGATGAAAACCTGTTTACGCCAGCCAAGTCTGGGTTTGGGGGGCCTCGCCTGATACGCCAACTCTGGCGCGAGATGACTGTGGGACTGCGCGTTCGAATTTTCGGCTTCACGAGCTCCGCAATGCAACGACGCGGGCGGCTTCGTGTGGCTTCCTGCCGGTCCACGGGCGTGGACCTCGATGACCCGCACGCCGCTCCATCCGTCCAGTGAGGTCCCCAGGGATCCCCAGTGGACGGGGCCCAACTGAGACCATGGGCGCGCTCCACAAGCCGCCGCCGGGCGCACGAACCGCGGACATGAACCTCTCGATCCTCCAGGCGCCGGAGGAAGCCACGGGCACCAGCGCGGCCAGTGCCAGTGAGGAAGACGACGACTTTGTGGTGCTCGAGGCCGCGTACGACGAGCGCAAGCGCGGCGCAGTGGGCAAGTCGAGCAAGCGCGACGCGTATTTCGCAACGCTCACGACGCCAGCAGCGGCACCGCCGCGGTGTCCGCTCGAGGACCACACGGTGCCGCTGGAGCGCACGCTGGACGTGGGCCGCGTGCTCAGCCGCCAGCGGCGCGCCGTGCTGGGCGAGCACCCCGTGGTGGGCGCCGCCAAGCACCGCGTGCTGTCCACGCTCGCGATCGTGGCGCTCTGCTTCTTCACCGTCTGCGGTGGCCCGGCGGGCACGGAGCCGTCCGTGGCCGCCGGTGGCCCGCTGCTCGCGCTGGTCGGGTACGTGGTTATGCCGCTCGTGTTCAATCTGCCCATCACATTCGCGATCGCGGAGCTGTGTACGGCGTTCCCCGAGGACGGTGGCTTCGCGATGTGGATCCTCACGGCGTTCGGGCCATTCTGGGGCTTTCTCGAAGGGTACTGGGCCTGGGTGCGCAGCGTCTTTGACCGCGTGCTGTACGTGCAAGTGATCTACTCGTACTTCTTCGACACACTGGGTGTCACGGTCTCCTCCAAGGTCCTCGAGTACCTCGCCAAGGCCGCGATCGCGATCGTTCTCACGCTGCCGAGTCTGCTGGGCGTGCGGCTGCTCACGTTCGTGCTGTCGTCACTCCTGATCGTCGTCGCCGCTCTCTATGCTGTGTTTGCAGTGTGGGGGTTCACAGGCACATCAGCGACCGCGCAATTTGGCGAGATCCGCCGCGCGACCATCGTGCTCCCGGACGACGAGCCCCGCGTAATAGCCTCGGTCTCCGGCGCTTGGGACGTGGATTGGTGGTTGTACCTCAACTCCATGTTCTGGAGCTTTGACGGCTTCTACCTCGCGTCGGTGTTCGGAGGAGAAGTCAGCAACCCGGCGAGAACGTACCCGCGCGCGTTTCTGCTCAGCTTCGTTCTCATGTGGCTCGTGTACGTGCTGCCCATGATCGCGGCGGTTGGTGCCAACACGCCGCACTGGTCCACGTGGGAGGATTTCGACTACGTCGACACGATCGCCTTTGAGATTGGCCGTTCGACGCTCCACGCCGTCGTGCTCGTCGGGGCGATCGTCGGAGTCGCCGGCATGTACATGGCCGAGCTCTTTTGCGAAGCGTACCAGATCTCCGGGATGGCCGAGTGCGGGCTCGCGCCGGTTGTGTTCAAGACTCGAGACGCGCGCTTTGCGATGCCGCGCGCGTCAATTGCGTTCAGTCTCGTGGCCGTCGTCATCGCGCTCGCGTTCGACGTGAGTGCCGTGCTCGCAGTCGGGAACGCCTTATCTGCGGTCGTGGAGCTGCTGATCATCGCGTCCGCCATCAAGCTGCGCCAAACGCTACCATTCGTGCCGCGTCCGACCAAAGTCCCCGGCGGAACAGGCGTGCTCTGCCTCGTGCTGCTGCTCCCGGCGCTGTTGCTGGCCACGCTGCTCGTGAAGACCCTGCTCGACGCCACATCCGTAATCGTTTTCGTCGTCGTGACCTGCGTCGGCGCGGCGTGCGGCGTCTGGCAGCGCAAACAGCTCCACCGTCAGGCGGGCGTGTGATAAGCGAGCGTGGCGAGCACACTGTATCCAAGGAAACGTAGTCGAGCCGTGTTTAATTTATGGTGCAAACCTTTCGTCATGGGCGTCTTCTTCCTGTGTGGCTGGTGGTGGTGGTGAGTCGCTAGTGAGCTGCAAGATGGGGCCGACGCACATGGTTTCCCACCGCAGGATCGCGACGAGGATGTCCATGGACCACGTGCTGGCGTACCGGACCGTGCCGTTGCCCACACGGCCGCCAAAGCTCACGTGGCACCCGGGCTCCACAACGGTCGCGCCACGGGCATCCTTTTTGGTGCGCGGCGACAGCATGAGCCCGTAGAACACGCTCACATATGAGTGGTTGAGGCCAAGCAACTGCTGGAAGAGCGCTGGGTCGGACGGCTCGAGCGTGCGCTGCGCGACGACGTAGCCGTCGCGGCCATTGTGGACGCGCATGAGCAGGTAGATGGTGCAATAGTTGGCGGGGTCGCCCGGGAACACGAGATTGCGCGCGCAGATGAAGGTCGAGTCGTTGATTTTGCGCAGGATGCGCATCGCGTGCTTCTGTGGCATGACGTCGTTCACGTTGTGGCCGTCGCTCTGCATGGCCCACGTGCGATCGGCGATGATATCGACGTTGTCGCGAAGCACCTCCTTGCGGAAAATGAAGTCGAGCCACGCACCGTTGACCATGCGCGTGTCGCGCCACCCCAGCACCTGGTTCGCGTGCGCGAGGTACTTTTCCGCGGCCTGGGATGCCGCGAGCACTTCGGCGTACGACTGGCGCACGAGGCTGAACACGTCGTTGGTCTCGGCGATCTGCGGCAGCAGCGGCAGGATGCGGTCGACCCAGCTGTAGTCGTCCTCGCGGGGCACTGCGAGGTACGACGGCAGCATCTCAGGTGACTCGGTCTCGAGCTGCAGCTCCTGGAGGCCCTGCTGGATGGCTTGGAGCGACTGCTCATGGCGCGACAGCTCACGCAGCAGCGAGACCTGCTCCTGCGCGAGCTGCAGCTCGGCGCGGCGCAGCTCCAGCAGCTTCTGTTTCGCCGCGGCCACGAGGATCGAGCCGGCGTCGCCCGAGGAGACCGTGCTGGGCGTGGTGGTGGTCAGTGCGGTCTCGTCCAGCGCCTGCTGGCGCAGCTCGAGCGCTGTCTCGAGCTGGTGGAGCTGCTCCTTGGTCCCCTTGTAGCGCGCGCGCATGCGGCGCATGGACTCGCGGTTGCGCACACGGCGCCTTAAGATCTGCTGGCGGCGCCGGTCCGAGAGCCCGTCCAGCGACTGCGGCTTGCCGCCGCCGCGGCGGCGCCCCATGGCGTCCAGCTCGTCCTCGTCGTCCGCCGACACGCCGCTCGTGGTGCCAGCACTAGCACTGTTGGACACAGCGCCCGGTGATGCACCTGCGCCTTTGGTGCTGGACGGCGAGTCCAGCTGCTCCGGGTCCAGCAGCGCCATGATCTGGCCCAGGAGCTCGCTGTCGGCGTACGAGAACCCGCCGAGCATGTCCTCCACGTCCTTCTCGCAGATCCAGTCCGGGTCCACGGCGGGCGGCGGCGGCGCAGCGGGCAGGAGCTTGGGCAGTATCCGCGGCGGCGCCATGCTGGAACGGCGACGGTCTCAGGATCCGGCGTCCGGGAAAATGAATGTGTGGTCCGTCGGGCCGGGACACCGGATGCGCGTCGCCTCGCCTCGGCTTGCTACGACGTGCTCGGTGGGAGGAGGTCTCCGCTGTTCCAGATCTCACCTCTGCGAGGGCGCGGCCGGGAGCGCAGGCACACGAAGTGATGCTGGCCGGACAGGACATGGTCCCTCCTTGCCGAGAATCAAGTGGGCGCAACTCAGTGTTGTGGCCACTAAGTACGGGTATCGGATCACAGAACCAGAGTGGGTCTACGCTCCTGGATTCAAGTGTTGTACCATTTTGAGGTTAATTCTGTATTGAAAATGTGGAAGGATATACCTAGTTTTGAACTTGAATAGAGATCAGCACGTGGGCGTGGTGGGTATGAGATGGGATCGAACAGGACACGCCGCGCTGACGATTTTCATCGGACGGATCGATACTCCCGACCCGCCCAGGCATGTTGTGTCTCTCCCATCGTCGCGCTCGGGGTGGCGTGGGTGGCTACGCATCCTCTCAATTCCAGCGCGGCCGATCGTGTATCATCGTATATATTCGATGACTTATATGTGCATTCACTGGGTTATGCCGTAGCCATCGTCGTCTCTCCGCTGATCGATGCATACGATCTCGGATTCCGAGGATTCCGTGCTGGATTTTCGCGCCAAACTAGCAGCACTGCGATGGGTTCGGCGAACCCCAATGGACGGACTCGTGTGTGTTGAGGTCGTGTTCAGTATTATACTGTACGTCGGGCTCCATGACAGAGCCCGATCTCAGGCTGAGATTCTCAGCTAGCCCACCACGCATACCGTACCGTAGATTGCACCCTTTTGCGTCGGCTGGGATGCCTGAGCTGCTTGTGGGTTGCGGCTCCCACAGCATGCGCATGTTGTTGCCGCCGAAGCAAAAGCAATCGGGTGTCAGACGCAAGACGAGATGGCTCCAACGCCGCGAGCAACGTTTTTGAGGATAAACGGCGTTTCGATATGTACCATAAACCGCAAAATAGGCTTTCTGGGACCTCAGTTTGCAGCGTCTCCTCCGTCTTTCTCAGAATGGACGGTCTATACTTTCGTGTGAACGGAAGAAATGCGAATGGTCAGTTCGCTCCGCGCTCTGGCGGGAGCGAGAGAGCGCGTTGATGCGTGAGTCGCGACTGAGGTGTGCAGCAAAGCGCGAGCTTGGCGGTCTCTCTCTCTCTCTCTCTCTCTCTCTCTCTCTTTGTCTCGCTAGCGTGCTTCCACAAGGGGAATACACTCACTGAATTACACGGTACCCTGCCCCCAAACAGCGTTTAGACTGCGTTACGGAAATAACGCAAGCGTGAGTTGACCGAGTGACGGGGAGAAGCAAGCGAGAGAGAGGGAGAGAGAGAGCGATCACGCACAGCAATGGCGCGCTCGTCACAGCGCGCTTTCGCAGCACGGTCCCACACGGGAGGTAATACCACAATCCCCAGTGCGCCGTGCATGTATCGATTCCGGCTGTCTCTCTGGACGAGTCTCCGGTGCCGGACGCCGGCGAGTCGGCGGCGGCCTGGATAGACCGTCCAGAAACCCGGCGCGCAGCTGTCGGACCAGCTGCCCGGATGGTCGCGTCCAAATGGCTGGCGGGTTCGGATAGACCAGGTCGCCGGACATCGTCCAGCAGCACGCTCGTCCAGAGTGCCAGCGCGCGTGGCACTTCGCGGCAATTCGACATGGCAGCCGGCCCGTCGCCGGCGTCTGCTGCCACCGACGACTTGGAGCTGCTCATGGACGCGTGGGCGCTGCCCGCTCTCGCGCCGCCGCTCGCGGCCCACGCGCCGCCGCAGGACTCGCCGCACGACGTCAGCGAGCTGCGCGCCGGTCGCATCAAGATCGAGCGCCTCGAGAT